>CAUYQV010052207.1:0-44266 GCA_963574575.1 Galagoides demidoff
AAAAAAAAAAAGAGAGAGAGAGAAAGAAAAGAAAACCCAGTTATATATGCTCAGGCGGACTTTCTTGCTAACTACCACAGGAGCCACTGAAGGGTAGGATATCAGCCCCTCCCCCAACACACAGACACACCACACACACACACTCCAAACAGTTTGGCTGAAGTTCAACATGTATTTCTTTTTTTTTTTTTTGAGATGGAGCCTCAAGCTATCCCCCTGGGTAGAGTGCCATGGCATCACAGCTCATAGCAACCTCCAACTCCTGGACTCAAGCGAGTCTCCTGCCTCTGCCTCCCTAGTAGCTGGGACCACAGGCGCCCGCCACAACGCCAGGCCATTTTTTGGTTGCAGCCATCATTGTTGTTTGGCAGGCCCGGGCTGGGGATTCGAACCCGTCACCTTAGGTGTACGTGGCTGGCGCCTTAGCCAATTGAGCCACAGGCGCCGAGCCTCAACATGTATTTCTTAAGAAAAGAGATATTCTTCTTGGCACCTGAGGGTGCTGCTGACCCATAACCATCTAAAAATAATGTATCTGCTCAGGTCTTTATAATCTGAATGTGAATCCTAAACCCACATGAGGGCCCATGAAAGGTGGGGAAGGAAAAAGGCAGCTTTGTATTTTTCCTCTGCTCTCAACAGACCGGGCCATGAGAAATGAGGGTGCTTGGCTGCTCCCTTTGTGGGGTGGCTTTGCTGCTGGTTCACCCTCCTGTCATGAGGGTGTGATTTGGGGGGGAGTCCTGGCCTTCTACAGGTTCTCATCCATATTCCCCATCTTGTTTGGGCCCAAGGTTATTTCCCGTCCCCTCTATGTCTGTTATACGACAGGCAAATACCCCATGATTTCTGTTCTCATCTCTCTGTAAATACAGATGATGCGGTTCAACTATCTTAGCAAATTTTATAAACCTAAATTTCTCTAAATACACTCGTCCTTTTTTAGTTTGTAGAGCATACTGCTCTCCTCCCCAAAGACCTTTTGCCCAAATGGTGTTTCATCAACCTGAAACATTCTTTTAATACACTTGCACACACACATATACACAACCTATGCTCTGTTGGTTTTTTTTTTTGGGGGGGGAAGTTCCATCTCATTCCTGGGATCTTATTTTAATACTACACCCTCAGGTAAACCCTCCTTAGCCATTAAAATCACAGTAGGTCATCAGCACTGTTTTGTAGTGGGATTTATCAAGAGGCAGACAGAGTCTAGAAGTAGACATTTCAGCTTCCAGATCTTGCTCTATAGCCCCTTATCCCAAAGAGCTTAAACAATGATTCATTATATAATAAATATGCTACAAAAATAAAATGTAGATAACATATCCATACAAATAAACAAGGGAAATTGAGAGAGAGAGAGGGAGAGAGAGAGAGAGAGAGAGAAAGAAAGAGAAATTAGGAGAGAGAGAAAGAGAGAGAGACCACACTTGAGGAATTTGCTCAGGAACACTGAATAAGTCACAGATGCAGCTGAACCCAGAGTTCTAAAGTGTTACCTAGTTTTCTATTGCTTCAGAAATGAGACTATCTAAGGAAGGAAAATTGTAAAAATTCCCACACTCTAAAGACCATGAGATAACATGTTCAGTTTCCTCTGATGGAACAGAGTGCTCCTCGTCTGCTTCCAGAGGATAAAGAAGGATTTGGGCACACACGTTAACAAGGTCGAAATAAGCCCTGTGGAGCTTGATCATCACATTTTTAAACACTTCTGTCGGGCAACCGTACACGTTTGGACCATGACGTTAAGCTTTACATATTGATTTTCAGTTTCACCACAAAGATTTCGTATAGTCTCATCTTTAGTTATCTAAATCTAAGGTTCTAAAACACCAATCTATGTTTAGCTGCATTTAAGAAACTGACATTAATTTAAAATGAATACTCTTAAAATATTGCTATCTATTCTTTTAAATAAATACATCTAAAATAATAGACTTTAATAAGTAATTCTTTTCTTTTTTTTTTTTTTGAAGTTTTTGGCTAGGGCTGGGTTTGAACCTGCCACCTCCAGCATATGGGGCCAGCGCCTGACTCCTTTGAGTGACAGGTGCCGCCCAATAGTTCTTAATCCTCCAACTTTCAAGATCTCTTCATTTTATCATACATATTATACTTGACTAAGAAATGGAAGCTATGTCAAAAGTATGCTTTCCCATGTAAGGATAAAATTTAAAAACTATTAATTTCTAATAATAGTCTATATAATCTATGTTTCAGCATCATACCTTCCTGCTACTGAAGACCAAAAAGAGCACTAATTCCATCACTGCAACTATGCCCTCAACTATCTTTGTGTTTTATGCTCCCCAATAGCATCATATTTAAGTCTATTAAATTTTAGGGCTGAGAGCATATGGGAGCTGAATTAAGCAAACATAGCACTACTAAAATCATTACTTTAGAAAGAAGAGATCACAGATTTTATCAAATCACATTAACAGTAATGAGAAATCTCTATTGCCCACATGTGGAATTTACAGATACTTCCTGAGTGTCTGTCACATGGCAAACCCTGTTTACACACCATATTCAAAGCATTTTACAAATGGAGTTCTTGGGACGCTTACATGGCCAGTAAGGATGCACATTCTAACACATAAAACACAGGGAATAAGAAATACCTGAAGAGCCGTAAGGATATTTGCTAAGGCTTGTCCATATGTGTCATGACAATGAACAGCAAGAGCCCCCGGTGGGAGTTCTTTCATCACACTCTCCAACATTCTCTTCATGCTCCCTGGGGTTCCCACTCCGATGGTGTCTCCCAGAGAGATCTCATAACAGCCCATGCTGTACAATCTCTTAGACACCTGTTGAGAAAGGTGAAGACCTGGTAAAATAATGGAAATGAACAGACTCAAACCCCTTGTTTTTCATGTAGATGAAAAAAATAAAATAAAATCACAACTAAGGTCGGTTATATCAATGAAAATCATATACTTCCATTTTATTTTCTGCTCTTTCCCTTGCTCACCATATTCTAAGTATTATACAAGACTTTGAATAATGCAATTACCTTTTACTAATATTCGAGTTTGTCTTAGAGTCCTATCTGTCTGTCTGTCTATCTATGTATCTATCTGTTAGAATTATAAGGTACAATTTCAATTTACAATTTCACCTTAATCAGACAAATGTTACAGATTTACTTTGGAATTAATATATCTTTGGAATTAAATATATATCTTAATATATATTTAAGTCAAGAGATATCAGTACTGTTGACCTTAGGCCACACAGGTTTGAAATACAATGGCCCACTTATACAAGAATGTTTTAAATAAATATTATGCAAACATTTTTAAAGGTATGCAACAATCTGAAAAATCTTGCAGAAAAAAATGTAGCCTAGAACTAGACAAAATTAAGAAAAAGTTATGTCATGAATGCATAAAATGTATGTAGATACCAGGCCATGTCACCATTTACTACGATAAAATATATACAAGCCTGTTATAAAAAGTTAAAATGTGTCAAAATATGTACAAACAAGCACAGACTGTTCATGGCACCATTTTCAGTTAAGAGAATTGTAAATAAGCATAAATATGTCGCATTCGATCCTAACTCCATAAAATTAACTGGAATACACACTGCACTACTGGAATAACTTCATCCCCACATCTGTTGATATTGTAGTGAGCTTAAGTTTTGAGAGTATGCACTTAAAATGCCATGTGATGCTAAATCGCGTATCACAGTAAAAAGTGATCTCTTGAGGTTCTCATATATTTTTCATTGTGTTTAATGTAATGCCATAAACTTTGAATGACACCATGAGACCTATACTAAGTGCCACTAGTGGTGTTGGAACTGGTCCCAAGAAGCAGAGAAAAGGCATGACATTCTAAGAAAAGTTGCATTGCTTGATATTTATCATACATCAGCAGTCCCCAACCTTTTTGGCACCAGGGGCTGGATTCATGGAGATAATTTTTCCATGGACATGGAGGAAGTGGAAGAGAGGCATTAGATTCTCACAAGGAAGATTCAACCCGGAACCCCTACTTGCACAGTTTACTATGGGGTCTATACTCCTTTGAGAATCTAATGCCTCAGCTAATGTGATGGGAAACAGAGCCCAGGCAGTCAGTGATGTGAGCCGTGGGGGGTGGCTGTAAACCCAGATGAAGCTGTGCTAGCTCTCCCCCCTCACCTTCTGCTGTCTGGCCCTGTTCCTAACAGACCATAGACCCATAGCGGTCTGCAGACCAGGGATTAGGGACTGTAGCCAGATGCTGAGGTCTGCAGCAGTGGCTGCCTGCTATTTCAAGATCAATGAATGTAGAATAAGGAACATTGTTAAACAAACAAACAAACAAACAAAAAACTCATTTTTTTATCAAAAGATCCCAAAGCAACAGATACAGTAGAGAGACAGGCACACTTATACCCTGTTGGTGGGACTGCACACGAGCCCAACCTCTATGCAAAGTAGTCTGGAGGCACCTCCAAGAGCTAAAAGTTATCCTACTACATGATCCAGCAATCCTGCGGTTGGGTATTTACCCAGAGAATACAAATCTATTTTATCAAAAAGACACTTGCATTTGAATGTCTACTGCGGTAAAAGTCACAAAGATGTGAAATTAACCCAAGTGCCCTTTAATACAGGAGTGGATTAATAAAACATGGTATATGGTGCCATGAAGCACTACGCAGCCATACAACAATGGCCGTTCATACCTTTTACAACAATCTCGTTGGAACCAGAGACCATTCTCCTAAGTGAAGTCCCACAAGAATGGAAAAAGAAACACAACGTGTACTTACTATTCAACTGGAACTCAACAATCACCATTCATGGCGCCTATGGAAGTAGAACTCAACGGAAATCAGGCAGGTGGAGGGGAGAGGAAGGAATAGGTAAAATCATACCCAATGGGAACAGTGCACACTACCTGGGTGAGGGACACATTTATAACCTTGACTCAAACTGTACAAAAGCAATTCATGTAGCTAAAGCATTTGTCAACCCATAATATTCTGAAATTTAAGGGGAAAAAAGGGAAGGAAGGGAAGCTATCACTGCCGGTACGAAAATCTTGTACTTTTGGCTCAGCACCTGTGACTCAAGTAGCTAAGGCGCCAGCCACATACACCTAAGGTGGCAGGTTCAAATCTAGCCTGGGCCCGCCAAAACAACAATGACGGCTGCAACCAAAAGATAGCTGGGTGCTGTGGCGGGCACCTGTGGTCCCAGCTAATTGGGAGGCTGAGGCAGGAGACTTGCTTGAGCCCAGGAGTTGGAGGTTGTGGTGAGCTGTGATGTCACAGGACTCTACCCAGGGGGATAGCTTGAGGCTCTGTCTCCAAAAAGAAAAGAAAATCTTGTACTTTTTACAAAATGTAAAATGCATGTTAATTAACTGTTTATGTTTTTATAAGACTTCCAGTTAACAGCAGTCTATTCGTCATTAAGATTTTGGGGAATCAAAATTTGTGCTCAGATTTTTAACTCTGTGTAAGTTTGGGGTCCCTTAACCCCCCTTTGTTCAATTACACCAAGTTCAGCTCTGTCACTACATGGCTTTGCAATTGATATAATCAAAATATTTCAGGCCTAATTTTTCTGATAAGCAGAGGCACTTGTGTGAGATAAACTACAAGGCCTATTCAAGCTGAATAACTAATGTTCCTTTGGAAGACCAATGTGAATTTGCATATCAACAGCAGGCATCTGGACAAAGACATGGGTTCTGGAATCAGAGAGGTCTGGGTTTAAATCTCAACTTTCTCTAATGCTACTCACGTCCTGCACTGGCCAGAGATGAAACCTCAGTCTCCAATCTGTACAGCACGGATCACAAAACACCCTCATTGAGCATAGGTTCTTTGTTTAAAAAAATTATAATAATAAAAATAATGTTAACAATGGCATGTTTGGTTGTGAAAATGAGAATGAATAGAAGTCATTTTAGACACAATCTGGAACCGGGTATTCATTCATTCATTCAATATCTATTTCTCTGGTACCTATTTAATACAAGGCGCTATGCTAGGTGCTGAGATATATTGGGAAAACAAATGTTCACATGCTCAGGTTCTCATGGATTCCAAACTCGAGGGAACACAGATCTTAGCCAGTCTCACAGGGGAATGCATACGTACAAGCTAAAATAAGAATTTGAAACAGAGAGGAATCTAACAGCATGTAGCAAAATAAACTGACCTACATCTTCCAGGCAGCAAGAGATAAAATGAGCACTAATTTGTTGAAAAGGGTGAGGAAGACGGATCTAAGAAAAATGCTCCAGGAAAAGGGACAGGTGCAAATAGTAAGTTCCAGGCAGCTGACATATAAACTGCCAAGAGCCTTCCAGGAGGAGACAAAGTCAAATGCAAAGGACAATGTGAGGAGAAAGCAGAAACCGAGGTGGGATGTGAGACTTGAACAGTTTGAAATCATACTCTCAGAGAGAAGAGAGTGAGCTGACCACAAACTGTATCCGAATAGCACAAATGGTCCTTTTGCTTTAAGGTTGCTGGTCATGAAATCACCACAATGCTTCCATCCTGCCTGTTACAGGACTCCTCAGCAGACGTCAGGCTTGGGGCAGTGCTGGAGAACCCTAGCATGTGTGGGGTTCATCTGTGGTTGGTGCGGAGCAAAAGGGAGAGAACCAAAAATTCTGGTGTTAGGCAAGGTGGGTCCAGGTCTTGTGGGGTCTTGCGGGGCCTGAATTTATACTCTTTAGGAGGTATTCTTAAGAAAAAATATAATTAAGAGTGCAAGAAAAGGACTAAAACATCTAAGCTTCATTTTCCATAGTATGTCTGCCTCTGTCCAAGGGTCTTGTTTAAATAATAAATGACAAGATATCTCTCATTTCAAAAATCTGCAGTGAGAAATTCAAATGAATGCATTAAAGACGGAAGGCTGCAGCTGACCTGTAAGGTCATCCTGCCCCAGTGTGGGCTTTCTAATAACGCCGTCTTCACTGCTTCAGTACCACGTTACTAGTTTTGTCAAAATTAACAACCTTAAAAAAACCCAGCAATATACTATATATACAATGAATACAACTAAGGTACAAATGAATTTCTGAGACAGTCTAATTACAATCTCAAAGATAGAGTATTTTGAGCTTTTGGTATAAATTATTGTAATAAGGATAAGAAGTAGATAAATAATAAAGTCCTGGCTGACTACAATCTTTTGCTGTAAAACAGCTCTGGAATAACAGCAACTTAATCACAGCAGTATTACCTCCAACATCAGAGAACAACAAAAATAACGAAGCAGTGTGTACCTTGAGTGCCAAAGTATTCAGGAGAAAAAGCAGGAACGCTACCTAAGCAACTGAGATGAAGTTTCAGTGTGTGCACGCTAACTTACACTCTTTGGGAGGGATTCTTTAAGAAAAGAGTATACAATTGTGAATGTGAATTAATGAGCGAATCTTGCAAGGCTGCCAGGCAAGTGAAGACTACAAAATCTAAGCTTCTATGCTCCGCCATTCTTGTAGAAAGCTGAAAACTCACTCACTGTGTTATAGCCACATAAAAACAAAACAGATATTTTTATTCCCTCCATCTCTGATCACCCAAATGGTAAGACTCAACTAAGTGTCTTCTAACTGTGAAAGTTACAGTCACCATGTAAACCTTTAGTGTTAAAAGGAAACTATTAGTTAAGTGACCCAACATGTCTTCAGGGATTCTATCTTGTTCTACGGCTCTCCTTAGTCTTTGTTATGCAGATGTAATCAAAGTAAGAAAAATAGCACGCTTTTTAAAATATTCATAATATACATCATTTTACCATAAACCAATAAGGCCGGAGATGTAGCTTACTTCTGTCACTTTTTGTGGTGTAATGCTTCCTTCGTATGGACAGCCCAGGGCGCAAGACACATACCTAAATTAAAAATACAGAGTTTTATAAATATGTATAGGGTGGAGAGGCCAGTTCCTAATTTCTATTTTGTAAAAATAAAGAATTAGCCAAAAATGATCAAGAAAATTGACTTGCACTATTCCTTCGTGATTATTTTATACTTCTACCAAATAAGAACCATCTTGGAAAATTTTCAATTCACGCACACTTTTATCTTTCTAATAATTACAAGTTAATATGCTGATTTCACGGCAGAAGGGAATATAATAAGTGATTATCTTGTGAATTTTTTTATACTGTAGCAACATAGTAGCATTAAAGACGGAATATACCCAGTGAAATATGTTGTTTTATTTAAATAATTGCATATATTCAATTGTTAAACATCCAGGTCTTTGAAAAGAGAAAGAGAGACAGAGAGAAAGAGAGAGAGAGAGAATGCAGAAAACTTACTAAATTTCTCTCTTTCATCCCATCTGGATGTTTTGGCCTCATTTAGATACAGTCATTAATCACACAAAACTCCTAGACCTGGGCATAACCTCAGAGTGCACCTTACTGATTTCTCGTGGGTTTATCTAAATCATTCAAAACAGAACAGTGTCTAGTGTATTTTAAAAGCCTCCAAATAAAGACATTCTACAAGCTTCTTCAGCAACTCACTCTAATATAAAGTCAAGCCTTTCCTGCAAAGACAATGATCCTTCCCATCTTAAATGATTAAGCTTTAGTAGGAAAAGCCTGTTTTAGCAATTTTCAGCTCAACACCAATCCCATTTTATTAAACTTTCCTCAGAGAGTTTTACAATACTTATATTAAAATAATGCATCATATGTCTGCTGGTTAGGAATGAAGCAAGCCACATGAGGGAGAGAGGAATGAATGGTGGGGAGTAAGACTGGAGATCCAACATGTTGGGCCAAAATGTGAAAGGCTTTAGATAGCAAAGCCTTTGAGTGCCATGCCAAAGAGTCTGGACTTTGAGATCACTCAAAATTATTTTGAAGCACTCAAAATTATTAGGTAGGGCAGTGACAAGATCAGATTTGTTTCCCAGAAATATAATTCCATGGGAACACTGGAAATAGTTGCCAGAAAAAAAAATGGAGGAAAAAAAAAAAAAAGAAACACAAAAGAAAAAATATTTCCTTGATTCTAAGATGCTATTGCCAGGAAGATGCACTATGAATTTCATAACAGCCTTTGAAGTAGATAAATAAAATACATATTCAGTCATTCAGTATATATCCGTTGATTCTAAGATGGAACCAAATTAGGTTACAGAAATTATAAATGTATTTAAATTGTAAATACAAGTCACATTTGGTATCAAAATAAATAAGTCATTCCATAATCCACTCAAGTAGTTACGAGGACAGGGAAGGTAAAAATCAGACAAATTCAAGTAAAATTTGAAAGTTATGCTTGCTGGGAAACCCATCTTCCTGCTCTCCCACTTACTGTAACCTAAGATTATTGTTTAGATAATCTGCCTAAATTTAATCAAGATGTGTGAAAAGAAAATGTTCTTTTGTGGCTAAGAATGGATAAAGAGAAAAAATTCTTACTATACATGCAGTGATTACAGCAACACGCTAAAAATAGGAGCACACTGATTCTAAACACAGCACACGGAGATGTGAGTAAACAGAAGACCCAGGGCATCCATTTCCACTCTAGCTCTAAATGTGACAGACAAAACAAACGGAAACAACAAATACAAAACAGAACCAGCTAACCACTCTCTCATCCTCAGATTCCCACTTGGCTACAGCTACCCCCTGATTGTCAGAACCTTAGCTCTCCACACAGGCATCTTCATTTACTCAAAGTTTTCCTCGACCCTTCCAGGTTTATGGTTTTCCAGTCTCACGACCCGGGTTGCACTTCCTTGACCTAGTCACACATGGGGCCACTTTCTCCAAGGTGAAGGTGATGGTTCTCACTACTGTACTTTAACTCTCCAAGTAGGGTGTTGGCCCACTAAGGCCTACAGGCCAAATCCTGCCCACCACTATTTTGTGAATAACATTTTGTTGGAACACAGCCATGGTCCATCTCTTTACATCCTATTTATTGGGGCTTTTTTTATTATAACAGCAGAGTTCAGTAGCTGCAAGAGACCATCTGACCCTAACACCTAAAATATTACAGTCTAGGCCTTTCTAGACAAAGCAGGCCAACCCTTGACCAAAAAAATTAAGCCACTTTTCCTGAGTATGAAGGATGCCATCGCCATCCTGAAAAGGAGCTGCCCTCTGCATTGCCAAGTGACTGAAACCAGATTCTGGACTTCTGCCTTTCCCTAATAATCTATTATCGTGGTTCTCAACCTTGGCTGCAGGGAAGAATCAGCCTGGGAGCTTAATAAATAAAAGCTGATACATAGGACCCTTATACCAATTAAAGCAGAAACTCAGGGAATGGAATCTGACTGCCAATATATATATTTTTTAATTTTTAAAGTGCTATTATTCTGCCAACATTGAAAATTCGTCAACTATTCACAATATTGGTCCACCCAGATTGACATATTGATTCCTTTGCGCAAACAGTGATGTGACACAGACCCATCAGTGCCTCATTTCAGGAATGTCTCACTACTGTGTCACAATTTTTATTCATCTTTGACTGACTGGAGATTAAATTCACACAGACCTATGCCAAATAATTTTCTGCTTTTCTGAAGCCCCAAGTTCCAACTTCTCTATTTCTTTTTATTCTTTCTTTTAAGTGTTAAGGAATCATTGAGGGTACAATAAGCCAGGTTATACTGTTTGCGTTTGCTGAGTGAAGTTCCTCTATTAATCGTGCCCTGCCCCTAAGAGGTGTGTCACACACTGTGGCCACCTAACCCCCTCCATCTTTCCCTCCCTTCCCTCCTCCATTCTTTTTCCCCTCACCCTGTACTAGCATCAATTGTCCTCATATCAGAATTGAGTACATTGGATTCTTGCTTATCTGTTCTTGTGATGCTTTACTAAGAAGAATGTATTTCAACTCCATCCAAATTAATACAAAAGATGTGTTACCATCCTTTTTAGTGGCTATATAGTATTCCATGGTATACATATTCCATAGACTGTTAATCCATTCCTGGATTGGTGGGCATTTAGGTTGTTTCCACAATTTGGCTATTGTAAACTGAGATGAAATCAACAATCTAGTGCAAATGTCTTTATGATAAAATGATTTTTTTTCTTCTGATTAGATGCCCAATAATGGGAGTGCAGGATCAAACAGGAGGTCTAGTTTGAGTTCTTTGAAGATTCTCAATACTTCCTTCTAAAAGGGTTTTATTAGTTTGCAGTAACACCAGTAGTGTAAAAATGTTCCCTCCTCTCCACAACCATGCCAGCAGCTGCAGCTTTGAGTCTTTGTGATGTGGGCTGTTCTCACTGGGATTAGATGATATCTCTGTGTTGTTTTAATTTTCATTTGTCTGATAATTCAGACTGATGAACATTTTTTCATATGTTTGTTAGCCATTCATCTGTCTTCTTTAGAGAAGGTTCTATTCATCTCACTTGCCCATTGATATAGGGGATTGTTGGCTTTTTTTGTTGTTGCTTAATTTGAATTCTCTGTAGACTCTAGTTGTCAAGCTTTGTCCAATTGATATGCAATATCCTTTCCCATTCTGATGGTTGTCTATTTGCTTTGGTTGTTGTCTCCTTATCTGTACAGAAGCTTTTCAGTTTAATTAAGTCCCATTTTAAATTTTTGTTGTAATTGCCATGGACGCCTTCTTTATAAAATCTTTCCCTAGGCCGAGATCTTCATGTCTCTTCCCTACACTTTATTCAAGGATCTTTTTCAAAATTTTGAAAAAAATAATTCTTTGTTTTGTATGGAACCAGAAAAAAACCATATAGCTAAGGCAATTCTTAGTAATAAAAACAAGACTGGGTCATTAGCCTACCAGAATGTAGGCTGTACTACAAAGGCCATATTGATCAAAACAGCATGGTATTGGCACAAAAATAAAGACATAGACATCTGGAGTCAAATAGAAAGCCATGAGATGAAACTAAAAATCTTACAGCCACCTGATCTTTGATAAACCAAACAACAACGTACCCTGGGGGAAAGAATCCCTATTCAGTAAATGCTCCTGGGAGATGTGGATAACCATGTATAAAAGACTGAAACCAGACCTATACCTTTCTCCACTCACTAAAATTGATTCAGGATGGATAAAAGACATAAATCTAAGGCATGAATCAATAAAATCGATTTCTTTTATCATCTCATTCCTTACTTCCAGTTCAATCACCTTTTGATTGAATTGAATCCTTTAGTAGATCCATCAGGAAGGATTTCTGGTAGAATTTTGCAGACTATTTTATCTGAAAATGGTTTTATTTTGCCTTCGTTTTTGAGTAATAGTTTCAGTATAGAATTCTATGTTGATAGTTATCAGGTATTTTAAACACAGTATTTCACAGAGGGTCTCAGATCTTGTTGATGAGAATTTTACTATTAATCATAATTTTTATATAGTAATCTGATTTTTTTGCTATTGTTTTCAGGGTTATCTCTAAAAAAATACTAATATTAGTATTGTATTATTAATAATGTAATGACTATATTAATAATACTAATATAAATATTAGTATTAGTAACTAAGACATGTTTTACTGTTAGGTATTTCAAGACTTGCTCTATCTCTCCAATATTAACAACAATTCTTTTCTCAAGGTACCAGCTCTTCAAACATATTTCCCATATCTATTTTTTCTGTTTTTGTCACCTGGAAATTCTATGAGACATTTTTTATTAACTTCACTTTCAAGATTTCTTTTTTCCTTTCTTTTTAGCTTTTAATTAAATCTTCACTGTATACATTAATGCAGTCATGGGGTACAATGTGCTGGTTTTATATACAATTTGAAATATTTTCATCCAACTGGTTAACATAGCCTTCATGGCATTTTCTTAGTTATTGTGTTAAGACATGTATATTCTACATTTAGGAAGTTTCACATGTACCCTTGTAAGATGCACTGTAGGTGTGGTCCCACCAATCACCCTTCCTCTCCCTTTCTCTCCCCTCCCTCTCCCCCTGGAACATATTCTTCTTAGCAAAGTATCTCAAGAATGGACGAAAAAGTATCCAATGTACTCAGTTCTACTATGAAACTAATTTATAGCTTTCCTATGAAAGCTATAACCCAATTATAACATTTAAGATTTCTATTCTAGACTTCATTCTTATAATTTTCTCAAATTCTTCTCCAGGTTACTATTTCCTCCTTCAACTGCATGTAATCTCATGTCCAATAAATATACTAATTCTTCTATTTTAATCAATCTATTTTTATTTACATAAATAATATGTTTCTTTTTGTAAAATCCTCATTATTTTTTTGTAAAGCCATACATTTTCCATTATGTTCTTCCTTTGCGCCTATTAAAAATTTTCAGCAGTTAATTTCCAATCTCCTTTTCAGATTGTTTCTGTACCTTCTTTTCTAAGTTCTACCATTTCCTCTTTACCTTTGTTTATTTTCTCTTAAGGTAATTTATTTCCCTATGTGGCTAATACTTTTTATTGTGAATGCCTTTTCACGGTGATTTTAGTTTCTGTAGACGTTTCATGAGAGTCTTGAATTATTGAAATGTCCCTATTAAGGGATCTGATTGCTTTCTGCCCTTACTCTATGGAATTTTCCATTTCCTCAACAAATTTTTACCTTAATTTCTAAATTTAGATTTCCACAATATTCATGTGTCATAAATCCACAACCCATAATTGTACCTGGCATAGGTTCCAGTGACTTTGCCTTGGCAAGGAGGTTCTGCCAGACTTCCAGAAACACTCAGTTCCCAATCTATGCATTAGCAAGATATCTATCTTTTCTCATTGACATTCAAATTCCATTTTCATACCACTAAAGATTGTATCTGAGATAGATTCCCTCATATGCTATGCAGTATCAACCTGCATGATTACCACATTTTCTTGAGGAAACCTGGGGAATTCGTCTTCTTTTTTGAGTTTTGCAATATGTTTTTAAAAGCTGTTATATTTATGTGTTTGTAACAGGAACAGGAAAGGTGGGTTATGAGTCAGCTCAATACCCCACAGTCTCTCTCTTCCACCCTTGTACAGGTAACTCTAGGATTAACCCAGAGCTCCTAAGGAACATTACAAATTGAGTGCTAGATGCATTCCCATAGCATGTTAAGTTAAGTATGTCTGGCTCATCATTTCTTCCCTTACACAAACTTGTCTTCCTTGCATTTGCCATTTTTAAAAATGATATAGTTATTCTCCGGGTCATTCCTGCTAAAACACTTGATTTAAGAACACATTCCGTAACCAAGGTTAGCTGAGCCCTCCCTACAGCCTCCATGGCTGTGACCTCTGCCAGCAGCAGCCTGCGGGTACACAACAGCCCCTGAGAGCCCCCTCCTGTGTCTTCTCCTTGCTTCTAGTCTCATGTTACCCAATTTTACATCCATTTCTAATCTCAAAATCATATTCTTACAGCATGGATCTGATTGCATATCTTTTCACTTTGAAAATCATTAATGGCTCATCATTTTCTACCACATAAACTGGCATTCAAGTTAACCAATTTGTGAGACTCAATCTAATTTTCTACCTTCTGTTGACCATATCCACTCAAAAACCTTTATTCCAATAAAAGTAAACTTCTTTTTATTACCCGAACATATCTTGACATTTCTCTTCACTATGTCTCATGATGACTTTGCTTGTTTCTGCCCTGCCTGAAAGGCCATTATTTTGGCCTTAATTAAGGACAGCCCCAAAGTGCAAGAGCAAGGGCGCTGGAAATTCAGATATGCAAAAAAGAAACTAGAAAGTAAGTGAAAAGGTGAAAGGTCTTGACTTAATCAGGAAACAAATAATATCCTGAGGCTGCTAACCTCTATGGTCAGAATATGAATCATCTATCCATGAAATAGAGAGGAAGGAGAACAAAATTCATAATAGTTTTGCTGCTGCATCTCAAACTGCAAAATTTATGCCCACCGTGCATGGTAAACTCTTAGGAAGATAGAAAAGGCATTAAATTAGTGTGTGAACTTAAAATGTGCTGTGAGGGAGGACAACAGGTTACACCAGAAATCACTGAGCCTGGACTAAGACTTAGTAAGAGATCCCCTGAAACCAGTGTGGCCAAGCAATTTAGTACAAGTAAAGGGTATTTATACAGATCCAGGAATAGGATTGTACTGAAAAGTGTTAAAATTACTAGGGAGGCTGCATCTGATAATTTAACTTTATATATATATATATATATAAATATGTAGAGAAAGAGAGAGAGAGAGAGATAAAAAAAGTATATATTAGGTTCAGTACTATCCACAGTTTCAGGCATCCCCTGTAGATGGTGGAATGTATCTCTACCAGGTAAGGAGAGACCACTGTAAAATCCCTTGGGACAATTCTAACAAGGCCCTGAGTAGCAAACTCTCTGCTTCCCCCAGGCCTCAGATTAGACCCATTTCAATATCTAGATATCTAGATATGCTCATAATGATCCGTATCAGACATTGCTTGGTCTTCAAATTACAGTGTAATTTGTGAGACAGTCTTTCTTCTTACAAAGCGTAACTGTGTACTCAATAGTCTTCTTTTGCTCTTTTCTCACCAAGTTAAACCAATGCTTAATAGATTTTTCATCATGGCTCTGGGGTTAAAACACTGTCTTCCCTCCACCCAAGTGCGAGTTCTCAAAGTTTTAATAATCCGTTTAAACATCGGAGACCTAAAACTGTTCCCATTGGGCAGTGTGTTCTCCCGTGTTCAATGGGACAGCCAACTGACTACATGGCTCCAATATATTGTATTTCATTTTTAAAATGTCGATAGCATTCCTATTGGGGGGGATAATCCAAAAACAAAGCTTCAATGATAAATTCAGCTGAAGAAGCTCAATCAATCTTGCCTTTTGTGATCTGGTTGTAACACTTAACTCAGAATGTTTCCTTGGCCGGCCTACTCAAAATGTCTAGTATTCAGGTAACTTGTCTGTAGAGTTGATTGATGAGTTCAGAAGTAAAAAAAATGCAGAGGGCCAGCCCAGTGAGATGACTGGTGAAAGGGGGATTCTCGAGATCTTTAATCTGGGAAACCCAGTATTACACAGCCCTTCTCCAGCTCTAGTACTCCAGTTACAGAACCTGCATAACCTTGTTTAATCCAAATGTCTGTACCTTTTTGAATTGTGAATTCTCCCCACTGCTACCTTGCACCACTGTTTTTACTGTAATGTAACACCACTAGACATATCAAGCAACAACTTGGGAAAATCTGACTAGATTATTTCCATAGGTGAAGCTCTCAGCTTATCTCAGTCTCTTTCTTTTCTTTTAAATGAACCTTTGTTGAAAGTTGATCATTTAACAATGTCTAAGACGAAGTATATTTTCTATTGAATTATCATGAAAAAGTTAAAAGAGATTAAATACAGGATTGCGTAAGATGTCTGGATTTCATGAAGAGTATGTTTTCCAGATATTCTTTACATTCTCACTTCATACATGAATAATATTTCTAGGGTTAAAGCATTTTTGTAAATGCGCAGTTGAAAAATAATAGTTGTCTCCCTAATTAAAAAATTCCAATGTTCATTGTTCTGTTTCATTTGTTACATAAATCTCTTTTCATACGTCATTTCTTAGATTCACTCCTTGTTGCATATCGGTTTTACATTAACATAATGTAAAATCAAAGAAAAAGCATGCTGAAAAAAGGTTTAGATTGTTCAAGTGACAATTAGTACTAAGATCACATACCATGCAACTACCATCTATGTGAATTAATTTCACGCCATTAACTTTTTTGAAATTATTTGTATGAATTACAAATCTACTTCCTGCCCGGATTCGTAAAGGTACAATCCAGCAAAACTGTAATTAATAAGAAGAAAGCCTTACTGCTAAATTTCATGAGAAATGAAAGACCACATTCTTTCCTCCAAAGCCCTAAATGACAGCTCTTTAGACAAACACATCTTACACATATTAACTGCGGCTGGGTATGTGTTATTCTGGCAAATAGCAGTGCCAGAATAATACATAAGGCTAAAAAAAGTATAAACCCTCAAACAAACCACATGTATGAAAGAAAATAGCTTTAACAGATGTCTCATTTTTAGAGTTTTAGCACCGTATTTTGATAATTGATGATTTGAATTGTTCTAGGCCAACACCTAGGCCTCAGCTGAACAATAGAATTTCGAAAGGAACGTTTATGGGCAGCATGACGTTTCCCACTTTGGAACAGATGATTTTATATATGCAAGTCACTTCCATCGGGGTAGACTATCCAAAAGAAGTTATTTGATATATTGGTCATGAGAAACAACGCCTGCTAATTGCTGTGTATTAGAAAAATGAAGTCCTATATAAGGAGACTCCTATCTCACTCAATAATACTGCTATTCCCTCATCATCACGATCAGAATCCACAATGACATTCTGTTTTAGACAAAGAGACAGGCACAAACCCAGTACAGTGGGACATGGATGGTTTGGCTAACTCTGCAAGCAGACTACAAGGTTTTGAATGAATACCTGGGTTTACAAATCACCTTTCCAAGGGAAAATTGATGCCAACTTAGACCATGCCTTTATTTAACGAGCCCTTATTTAATGGCATTACTGTTGTAAAGGACAGTAATTATATAGATCAAGGTAGCCAATTCAAAAACAATTAAACACAAAAATTTCCTAACTTGAGAGTCTTTCACCAAAGAAACTTAGTCACTAATATAGGAAGATTCCATCTCTTTTGGAAGCATTTAAAACCAGACTGGATTTTCTTTGGTTTTGGATAAGAAGATAGTAGGTGGTAAGGGAAATAGTAGATAGAAAGATCAATGAATATTCTAGATTTATTATAGTTCTGGAAAAATCTGACTCCTCACTTCTTCCCAAATATTAATAAATATTAAAAGTCATCAGTGGAATCTATATTAGTTTAATTACTAATTTGTATTTACTCCTTATTCTCACTATTCCACCTCTTTACTTATTCTGGAAATTTGAAGAGAAATTCCACAGTTAATGTTCACACATAAGTATTTTTGAATTTTGTGATATTTTAAGTAATGAAAGAATAAATTTGTTTGGCTTCTAGGAAAATATTAAAATACATTTCTTTGAACTTTCAGTAGGCTCAGACATTCAAAGGTTACTCATGAATCCAATCATTCTAGACCATTTTATAAGAGAGGTGTAAGATATAATCAAGTAAAAGAACTATCATAGTTTATGTTTTGATATAAGGACCTACCGACCTAGTGATTTTATAATATCCATTTGTATAAGTATTTTAACAGTGAAATTAAAAATGCCACCTTTGTGATAACTTTCTTTTAAAATTAATATCCTCACAGAGTGAGCATGGAATTCATGCTTCTTTAATACAAAAAAGCTGATACTTTAGACATAAAGAAGAAATTCCTGATCTCTTATATATTAGAGCACTACTTCCTAACTTAAGGTACTTCAGTCACAAAAGGACCCTGGCCAACCAGTAGATACTTCTTTAGTAAATAACATTGATAAAAGGAAAATAGTTACATTGACCACAGGCTTTTATTTTTCTTTGCCTGCTTAACCTTTTACAATTTAGTGAGATAATAGAAAAACAACCTAGATTTTGAAAAACGTATGTTCCATGAATTGTATGTTAAAGAATACAATCCTAACTGTAGACATGTCACTGTCTGTTCGTGTATAATGTGTATGTGGCAGTAGTTAGCTGACTCTGCATTTTATGTCACTGATGTGGCATGGTATCTTTTCACAATGTGTCCCGGATGTCATGTAAAGTTCTGAGCATATTTAAAAAGGCATGTACACATGCATGAGACGTGTGTGTTGGTGGTGGGGGAACTGAACAATAGCCTTCATAATGCCAATAAAAGCTACTATTTAGACCATATGAAAGTTTACTATGTTTATAAAAATGTAAGCAGTTTCAGGGAGCATTGATAAAATGGGTACTACTTTATGGCCTTGGCTTTAACAGCTGACGACATAAATTTTTTGGAAGATTATCAAGTGCACGTTGAAGCAGCTGTTGCCGTGCTGGACACGCTGAGGCATCTCCTGTCCTTCCCACTAGTTGACTACTTGTCCTTAAGTCAGTGTCAGTACAGTTTATAATAGGGAATGCCTAAAATCTAGACTGGCAGTAAAAATAAAGTTTTATTTAAACCTCATGAAAATTGAGGGGGAGGAAGAAGATAATTTAAAGCACATGAATAACTGGTGATCTCACCTAATTTTGACTGTACAAATAACAAGTGAACTTACAGGGGAAAGAAGGCATATTTCTAAAAAGGAATAGCATTTCAGAAAATTCAGGAGTTGTACTGAAAAGGAACCAAATCCACTGTGGAAAATGCACATTCGTGTGCAGCAGAATTCTACAATAAAGTCTCCACCGTAGTCTACTGATTTGGTTTTACTGTGGACCACTTCTTATTCATCTTGTGGTCTTGACCTTTCATCAAAGCCTGGACACTGTACCCCATGATTGTATTAATGTACACAGCTACCATTTAATAAAAAAAAAAATTAAAGGAAAAAAAAATGCCTAGAGAACTTCTTAAGTCATTGGGTGCTTAGAAGTTGTTTTTGTTTTTGTTTCCCGATGGGGTAGTATTAATTGTCAAACAAGTGAGTGTTAAGGAAAATGTAGGATTTCTCGATTGCTATTTTATAAAAGAAAGCTGAGATGATAAACATTGACTACGTACAACTTACATTTCCATCCATCTTTCAATTTTTAAAAAATCCTTCCTATTTGGAGAACAAGCTTCACAAGCACTTTTTTTCTTACTTTGAATGTGCTCTTAAAATTTTCCAACGAGAATTACTTTAATCTAAAGCTTAACACTCCACATTTTAAACACACACCGAAATATAACAGGGTTTTCATTTTTTTCTCTCATTTTGTCTGCCTTAAAGGAAAGAGAGACAACATATTTGGGTTTGAATTTAGAAACTTGTATTTTTCCTTTTTGATTGTGGTTAAGCAAAAAATAGACATCCCTTATTTTATGTTTATAGAAGTATAATTTGAGCTTCAAAATTTTTCTTGTTTGCCTATACATCAGTAGTCCCCAATCTCTTTGGCACCAGGGACTAGTTTCACAGAGGACAATTTTTCCATGGACCAGGGGTGGGGGAGGGTGGGGAGGAGTGGAGCTCAGGCTGTTATTCTCGCCATGGGAAGGGCTTCAGACACAGATGAAGCAACCCTCTTGCTCACCCTCCAATCACTTGTTGTGAAGCCTGGTTCCTAACAGGCCACTGAGCACAACCTTTCTGTTTCATGGTAGACAATTTTTCCATGCTGGAGGGTATGAAGGGCCTAGAGATGGCGCTCAGGTGGCCATGCTGTGCACACCAGCTCCTACGAGGCCACAGACTAGCACCAACTGGGCTTGAGAACTTCAGCTTTATCAGATATATATCTACTTTAATTACAAAAAAATGATTCCATATCTCTAAAAACTTACATTGAAGACTTACTGTGGATGGCGGAAAACTAAATGAAAAATGGAAAAGAGAAAACCCAACTAACTAAATAGTTCCCTATGGTATCGTCAAACTGCTAGTTCTGCATACGACCTTGATTGAATTCCATCTCTTTCTAACACCTTCACTTAAAATTGACTCACATGTCTTTTTCACTAACTATCGAATCTTGCCCACCATGGTGAATTTTGCTCAACTAAAGTGAGTACCTGAACCTAAATGCATTTCCAACTCTCAGGCTTCTCTTAGAGATCACGACGCACTTTGATTTGTTAGGGTGATATGGTATGTTCATCACATCTCCATATTTATAAATCACTAGAAAATTAGCTAATGTCTTAGAAGCAAATTCCTCCTGAAGTGACAAGAATTGATCATATGTTTTACAGAACAGAGGCTGGATTGTAAAACATGTTGCATTATTGGTCCTGTTAAGAGCCAAGGCCGACTCCCTCTCTCTCCTTCCCCACACATCTCTCATCACTAGGAAGAGCCTCCTACTTTTCCCATTTCTGCTTTCGACTACTTTTTTCTTGTCATGGATTTGCATTTGGCTCCATCCTAGAAATTCCAAATTAGGGAACTCAGAGGCAAAAATCACATAACCCTTCAACTTAGGCAACTACGTTTGGTATTCCATTTCTAAATTATTTAGAGAGAAAATTAGTTTTGTGGATCTTGGGTCCATTTTTCTTCCTCAGAAGCCTAGAATCAGGATCACCTGGAATAAAAAGCTGACAGTTCGGGGCAGCGCCTGTGGCTCAAAGGAGTAGGGCGCCGGCCTCATATGCCAGAGGTGGTGGGTTCAAACCCAGCCCCATCCAAAAACTGCAAAAAAAAAAGGGGCTGATAGTTCAGACCAGGAGCAATGTGGTTTCTACAAGGAAAGGGCGAGGCCAGGAGAAACAGATGAATCTCCAATACGCCGGATACAACTGAGTTTACACAAATATATGATATATAAATAATGTATTATATCATAGAAAATAGAGGAGGACCCAATGTGAAACCTTTGACATTGGGTTTTTTAAGTATTTTTAAGCAATGTTGTGCATGCTACCACAGAGGTGCTTTGTGCCCACACAGAGAAAGCGAGGATATCAGCTCTTGCGGGAGGCATCGGACAGGTAAAATGAGGGCTCAACTTCCCAGAGCAGCCAAAGGTTTGATTTTACGTTGACACACTCTGTTGAAGTTATACATAAAATGATCTGGCAAAAAGAAAAACAGGCATGCTTTTAAAAAAACAAGATTTGAAAACCATAGGAGATAATTCTTTTCCAAAAGCTGCCAGGAGTTTATGAGGATATTTCAATGCACACTAAGCCGAGATCAAAAGAGGGGTGTATGACTCCATATAAATGAGTTAATAATGCCAGCTTTGCTATCTAGTCCCTCTGATTTCTACGGCACTCCACATTCCACAAGTAGTCACACACTAGCAATCACTGATGACATTAACTCGGTGTGATTACAGTATGATTTTCATAATTAATAAAAGACAAATACTCTATGTATATTTTTATAAATGGTGAAAGAACATGCAGATATGTCCTAAGTAAGATTTAACAACAGAAATGAACAAACGGAATTGATGAGGTTTCAGAAGTACCCTCGTGCTGGAATATTCATGTGCCTTGCGGACTTAACCACCTCCTCAAACTTCCCCATGCTCTCTTCAATGGAACAGTTAATATTCTTCTTGCTAAAGGACTCAGATGCAGCACCAAAAACTGATATCTCAGTAGCTCCAGCAGCAACCTGAAAAATACAATTTAAAGCCCAAAGCTAATACATTTTAAAACATAAATGATGGCAATAGAAGAAAGATGAGCTACTCCAAAGGCATACTGGTATTCTTTAATATTCGCTTCATGATTTAAAATTGGATTCTTCTCATCTTGCCACATGAAATGTTAAATTATTTCATAACAGAATAATTCCACAGACTTTAATACTCAAAGCCTATGGGGCATGGAAAACGCAATGATGATGTCCCAATTTAATTTTGCCTTTCATAAATTACATATTGTCTTCAGACATACTTTAACACTAATTATGGAAACGCTAGCCCACCGATAAAAGCTTTCTTTCCCATTAAAGGCATAATTTTCAAACCAATTATTAAAATAACAGATAGTAAACACTTTCCATTTTTCTTCTCTTCCTAATTCCAACAGAATACTGTTTTTCCAACTCATCAGTTAGATTTTGTCCTGAATTATCCTCCTGCCTCCTAATCCGGCTTTCATCGTTTCATACCCTGACTGCCAGGACCTTATTCTTAGATGCCTCATGATCTTCTTGCCAGTCTTGAAATCCAAAACATTAATGACTCTATCAGTTTCCCTTTTGTTACTGTCCTCAACTTTATTCTTTCTCCCAGGCTTTGCCGGTGACTTGTTTTCAAATGTCAAGCCTCCTATTTTTTTTTTTTAGGTGGATTTTTAAGGCCTTCTGTTAATGCACCTGTTAGCACTCTGCCTGGGTTTATCCCTTCTCACTGATCCCCTATTAATATTAGAAAAAAAAAAAAAAAACTATGTTATCATCTTTTTCCAACATGAAAAAAATGGCTTCTAAAATTTTTAACCTCTAAAATAAAAATCTTACTAGTGAATATCTACTATTTGGCAGTACCGTGTTTAGTATTTTGTCGATATGTTTTTTGTGATCCACAAACAACTCTGCAAACTAAGCACAATGATGCTTTTTTACAGATGAAAAACTTGCGGCATGAAGAAGTTAAATATGTAGCACAGAATCGCATAGGTAGGAAACATTCCTGAGCTGTGTTTTGATCAGAGAACTGGCTGACGTCGACACAGAGATCTGTTTTACCCCTTGGCCTGTCCCTCTAGGCTAACACGAGACTGTCCTCTCACTGCCTTCTTCAAGGGGGAGGCATGCTCTGTTTTGCTAGGACGGGATGACAGCAACATTTGCAATTTCTTTAAATGCCTCCTTTTTTTACCATGCAATAAAATTTTTACCAAATCAAACAAAAGAAAACACAAATGATCCTAGGAAGATCCCTTCCCAGGTGATATACTAAGTACGCTACAACCTTAATACTCCTCAACATAGTCTCAAAGTTAGAAACAAATGCGGCCATAACCCATAGAAGCCTAATGCCTTAAGCTGTTACTTAAAACTGAAGTGGTCCTTCTTGTATGTGTAATTCTTAAAGCTTTCATCTAGATCATATCCAATCTTTAGTCACATAGGATCGGAAGAAACGAACTAGAAGAAAATAAGAAAAGTCACAGAAGGCAGGTACAATGACAAAGTTTAGCTTCACCTAGAAGGACAAAATAGCGGCAACAAAAAGCAGACCAAAAATAATTGTGAATTTAGTAATCATTGTAATTATACATTATAATATTACATGAGAAATGTTACATTTTACACTAAATTAGTTAAGGAAGCACAAATACACTTTTAAAAAATTTCACCAAAATGGAGGATTGTATTTCATGCTTTGATTTTTGAATGGTTAAACTGAAAGAGCCATCTATGTAGGGCACTTTGGTCCCTAACAAAGCCGTGAGGATGCCAAGCTCTGCATGTCCATGTTAATATATAAGCACAGTAGCAATATTTATCTAAGGTTGTAAGTGACTTGAGTATGACAACGTTTTAACTTTGTGAAGATCGTTAAAACAATAAGAGGCATTTTAGAAAAATTAGTAGCACACTTACAGCACGATGAAAGCCCTGAAGGTTAGGAGTAAGGACAGGATATCGAACTCCCGGATACTGACGAATGCCTTTCATCACTTCAGTGTGATCAGCCATCTTAAACACACAATTGGCAGACAGAAGTATGTAACCTTGAACATTCTATCAAGCCTGGTTTTAATTTTTCAGATATGTTGTGGTGACATATACAGTTATAGTCTATAAATTAATGTTGGAAATAACAAAACAATACCAGTGTAGCTAAAGAAAAATAGTTCTCTGTGTCATTGATATATAATAACTAGGTAGAAGTTTAACTAAGTCACATAACAGGATTTGGTTAAATGAGCAACTATGGAGAGTCAGGAACTCTGAACTCTACTATTTTCATTGGACCAATCCTTATTCTCTTTCATTCAATTCTTTTTCTAAAGTTCAAATATCCCTGAGGTTAGGGAGAATTTGAACAGCAAATTTACCTTGCACATAAAAATTTTATGTCTAAATAATTTTCAGTGTATGAAACTTTACAATGTGCAGTAAAGTATACGTTATATATATTCTTCAGAACAATTTAACAAGGCTGAGGTCTTAGCATGTTATTTGGTTAGCATAGGTGTTTGAGTTAGTAATAGTTGTAATGCTTTGTGTAGTTCTATCATATTATTACCATATGTTCTCATAATGTGAACAAATGAACAAAGCAGTAAGTGTAACACACCCTGTCAAGACTTTATTTCCTACATCTATAACAAAATCAACTTTGAATTAAAATATCAAATTCACCAATTCGCCACAAAGTCTATGAATTAGCCTCTTAAAGCAATAACTAACAATCAGATCCCATAGCCATCACACAGGGAAATTACCATTGACATAGCCATAAACCCTACAAATTTAAGAATAATAAATTATGGCATGAACAATAAATAAAAGGAATAATATATAAGCAGTGCAAAGTACACAGATTGAGCATGGAGAAAGATGTGAAAACAGACACCGAACCAAAATTGGTATCCTCAGTGTGGGAATGGGAGACAAAAAGTTATCATTTTTTTCCTCTGTGTATCTTGGCTTATTGCAATAAGCATGAATTTTTTAATTTAAAAATGAAATAAAAAGTAAATTAATCAAAACAAATACTTAATATGGCTACACACATTTGAAATATATAAAATATTATAATATTTACTGTTATTGGCCCATTGGTCTTATTGACTCAAATGCCTGCAGAAATAAATTTCATATTTTTGAATTAGTGTAATTTGGATTAATTATGTGATTTTTAAATACATATTAAATTTAAAATTAAATATCAAAGATTCAAAAAAGTCTGCCCTATTAGTTGCCATGTGCACTATGAACATTTAAAATTGCATGTTTCATTCAATCCAAATGCCTTTATTTATGTTTAACTTATGATCGTTGCTCATTTATTTCCATAGTATGGCATCTACTTTCCCTCACCCCACCTATTCCCCTCATTTGCAAAGGCTAACATATTCATTTACAGTGCCTACAATCCAACTCTCTCATGTCCTTTTAAACCCATCTGACTTTCATCTAGATCAGCAGTTCTCAATCTGTGGGTTGAGACCCGCAGGAACTGTATTAAAGGGCCGCGGCATGAGGAAGGTTGAGAACCACTGATCTAGATGTGTACTGAGCACCTCCTAAAACCAAAGCCCGATGCTAAGTCCTGTGGGAAACACAAATCCAGATCTGACTCTCATGTGGGGAAGTGAGGTCCTTGCTTTGAAGTAATCTGCAGTACAGTTGGGGAGAGAACACAGATACACTCGCAATGTCAACAATTCAAAAGAATACACTGGTCGTAAAAGAGAGTACAGATTATAAAAGGTCCTCCTAGGGAAAGGCTGGTGGGGCCTATAACATAGTCTGAGAAAGCTTTAAAGACCATATGAGATACACGCTGTAGTCTCTGACTCTGGTACATTATAATGCCCAACAATGGCCATGACAGCAGGTATTTTTGTTCTATACGCTCTTTATCAAGAGATCGACTCTGCTTACTTTCCCCCTTGAGATTGAATAGGCTGTGACTGTTCCAAACATTAGAGTGTCATGGATATGATACTATATGGCTGCTGACATTATAAGTAGGGATACAGCTTCTGCATGTTTCCCTTTGAGGGAAAGCTGGTATGGAGAAAGCACCCAGTGTGCTATGAGGAAGCCCTAACTAGACCGTGCAGAAATGTCACATGAAGACACCTTCGTGGAGAGCCCCGGTGAAGAGAATCTGAGGCCACCAGCCAGGCTTACTCCCGAAATCTGTAATTGAAGTAATCTCCATATGACTTTTATCTCCAGCTTTGAGACCCCAGACATTGTGGACCAGACACAATCTGTCCCCTGTGCCCAGTTCAAATTTCTGACCCACAGAATTGGTGAGCACAATAAATGACTATTTGCACCTCTAAGTTCTTAGATAATTCTCTGCACAGACATAAAAGCCGGAAAATGAATAGGATTGGAAAAGAAGAAGTGATTACATAAGGGGCAACACTTCATTTGGCTTGAGAACATTATTGATGAGTAATCAGGGATAAGAGGACAGATGAAGACAAGACACCACACTGGATGGGTCTTTAAGTTCACGTTATTCTAGATTCCCAATTTATTCTGAGGTCACCAGAAAACCATGGAGAGTAGATGTCGAAAGAGCAAAAGAGCAGAATAAATGCAATATTTTAGAAAGATTGGGGAACATAGTATGCTCAAATAGTTAGTGGAGATATGTACATTACCGTGACACCATAATTTAATAAAAAGCATCGTTCCTAATCAAGTACCAGATTTGGATAGAGATTGGTAATGCATCATAAAATAGCATAAAAAGAAAATTTGAATCAATAAGAAAGGCAGATTGTGTTGGTTTATGTGGGATTATTTCACATATAAACAATGTGTAGACATTAATATTCTGAAGCAAACAGTAATTTCTTTTAATAGATGTTTAATTCAATAGAATAGGAAAATAAACAGACATGACAATAATCAAATCCCCAGAAAGCTGAACCTTGATAATTATTAAAGATACTTAATAAAGCTCTGATTAATCTATAAAGTAGATATCCAAAGCATCAGTATTTTTGGTTCATTTTAAAAACTATTCACAATTTGAGGGCATTTAGAAAATTATAGAATTCTGTCTTACTTTAGACAATAAGGCAAATAAGTAAAGGGGCTGAGGAAATTCTGATAGGATATAATTTTATTACAATTAATAAAATAGAGCAGGTTTCAATTAAAGGTATAAAACCCTGGCCTTAATTTTTTTTTTCCTCTTGGGGAGTTTATATTATACTTCGGTCTCAATGTTATTTTAATGTCTAAAATTTAACTATTATTTAAACAATGAAACTAACCATTTACATTACTGTTTTGACATTTTAGCAAAATCTCTCTACATCTGGTTTGATTTAACATATTTTTAAGATTTTGCCGTGACTTTTGTATTTAAGATCATAGAAAATCCTCAGGATCTGGCTAGTAACCATTTTTGCCATCATTCTCAGTCTGAAAATAGGGATACCTGTGTCTATCTAGCCAACAAAATAGGCCTACCTGGCTAATCATGTAAACATCCACATTTTGATCAGGATTCGAACAATCACAATACGTGTAAAAGAATTTGCAAGAGTTTTAAATATTTAAAAAGAGACACAAGGATTAGCATGTGAAAAGCTTATAGTTTAGAGATTTTATTTGTTACTTACTCTATCATAGTATAATAAATTTGGATAGTTCATGTTATGCATATTTAGATATCCTACTGATAGTTTATGATTATATGAATATTATAACTCTCCTAAATATTTAGGCTTTCGATGTATCCTCCAGACAACGGCAATCACTAAAATGTGACTTAGGCATTGTATCCTTATCTTACCAAAATTCACTGAGATTAATGGAATTTCTGGGTCATGTACGCACGTATGCGGTAATGAACAATGAAAAGAGTTTCTCGCAAACTTCGGAAGGGGATAATTTTGGAAGTTTCAACAATTTTTGTAAACAGGCTGCAGCATGCCTAGCTTTATTTTGCTTCATTCTATTGCACTTCCCAGATATTGCATATTTAACAAATTAATGGTTTGAGGCCAGATGCGGTAGCTCACGCCTATAAACTCAGCACTCTGGGAGGCCGAGGTGGCTGGATTGCTTGAGCTCAGGAGTTCAAGACCAGCCTGAGCAAGAGCAAGACCCTGTCTCTAAAATTACCCAGGCATTGTGGCAGGCACCTGTTGTCCCAGCTACTTGGAAGGCTGAACCAAGAGGATCACTTGAGCTCAAGAGTTTGAAGTGGCTGTGAGCTATGACACCATGGCACTCTACCAAGGGTGACCAAGTGAGACTTTGTCTCAAAAAAAAAAAAAAATTGAATGTTTCTGGTGACTCAGAGTGAAGTAAATCTGTATGTGCCAGTTTTCTAAGCATAGGGCTTGCAGTGTGTCCCTGTGTCACACTTTAATTATTCTCACAGTATTTCAAACTTTTCCAGTTATTATCACCATCTGTTATGGTGGTCTGTGATGGATCAGTGATATTTGATGTTGCTTTTGTAATTGTTTGGGGTCACCACCAACCACACACATATATGATGTTAAGCATTGGACTCCTTCATTAACCAGACCATCCACCATCTCTCTTCCTCTCCTTAGCTTCCCTATTCCTGGAGACACAAAAATACGGAATTTAGGCCAATTAATAACCCTATAATGGCCTGCAAGTATACGAGTGAAAGATTTACACATATTTCACTTCAAATAAAAAGCTAGAAATGAATTAAGTTCAGGGAGGAAGGTATGCTAAAAAACAAGATAGGACAAAAGCCGGGCTTCGTGTATAAACAGGTAGCTAAATTGTGAATACAAAAGAAAAGTTCTTAAAGAAAATTAAAATTGCTATTCCAGTTAACACACAAAGATAAAATTGAAATAAACAGCCTTAATTCTAACAGGGAGAAAGTTTTAGTGGTTTGGATAGATGATTACGTAAGCCACAACATTCTCTTAAATCAAACCCTAATCCAGAGCAACGCCCTAACTCTCTTCAATTCTATGAAGGCTCAAAAAGGTACGAAAGCTGCAGATGAAAAGTTTGAAGATAGCAGAGACTGCTTCACAGGTTCTGAGAAAGAAACGTAAAAGTGCAAGGTGCATCAAGTGCTGATGTCCCATCTGCAGCCAGTGAACCAGATCTAGCTGTGATCATTGATGAAGGCGGCTATACTAAACAACAGATTTTCAGTGTAGATGAAATAGCCTTCAACGGGAAGAGATGCCATCTAGGACTTTCATAGTTAGAGAGAATTCGGTTGCTGACTTCAGAATTTTGAAGGACAGGCTAACTACCTTATCAGGGGTTAATGCAGCTGGTGACATTTTGTTTTGTTTGTTTTTGAAGCAGAGTCTCAATCTCTGCCCTGGGACAGTGCCATGGCATCATATTTCACAGCAATCTCAACTTGGGCTCAAGTGATCCTCTTGCTTTAATCTCCCAAGCAGCTGGGACCATAGGAGTCCTCCATAACACTCAGGTGGTATTTCTATTTTTAGTAGAGACCAGGTCTTGCTCTTGCTCAGGCTAGTCTTGAATTCCTGAGCTCAAGTGATCTCCCGCTTCCGCCTCCCAGAGGGAGAGGATTACAGGTGTGAACCACTGTGCCCCGCCAGCGCCAGCGCTGACTTTAAATTGAAGCCAATTCTCATTTACCATTCTGAAAACATTAGGGCACTTAAGATTATGCTAAATCTACTCTGCCTGTGCTCTGTAAAAAGAACAACAAAGCCTGGATGACAGCACATCTGTTTACAGGATAGCTGACTGAATATTTGAAGTCCACTGTTCAAAGTACTGCTTAGGAAAAAAAAATATTTCTTTTAAAAATTACTGCTCTTTGAAAATTCTCCGGGTAACCCAGGAGCTGGGATGGAGTTGTGCAAGGAGATGCATGTTGTTGCCATGCCAGTTAGCACAGCATTTTGTGGCCAAAGGATCAAGGAATAATTTTGATTCAAGTTCTTTTTTTTTTTATAGAGATACATTTTGGGAGGTTATAGATGCCATAAGTAGTGATTCTGGTGATGAATTTTGGCAAAGTAAACTGAAAATGTTCTGGAAAAGATTTACCATTCTATGTGCTATTAAGAACATTCATGATTCATGGGAGGAGCTCCAAGTATCAGCATTAACGGAAGCTTGAGAGAGGTTGATTCCAACCGTCAAGATGACTTTGATGGTTTTACAGTCAATGGAAGCTATAACTGTGTAGATATGGTAGAAATAGCAAGAAAACTAAAATTAGGGAATAAAGCCCACAGATGTATCTGAATTGCTGCAATCTGATGATCAAACGTGGACAAATGAGTCGTTTGTAATGGATAAGCAAAGAAAATGGTTTCTTGAGATGGAATCTACTCCTGCTGAAGAAGCTATAAACACGGCCGAAAGGACAACAATGAATTTACAATATGAAATCAACCTAGTTAAGGAGGAAACAGCAGGGTCTGACAGCTTCACCGCTACAGAAAATTTTTTCATGAAAGGAGGAGTAAGTTGATGTGGCAGACATGATAGTTTTATTTTAAGAAATTGCTACATCCTTCCTAACCTTCACTAACCATCACCCTGATCAGTTAAGCAGCCAGCAACACGGAGATAAGAGTCTCCACCAGCAAAACAGTTAGGACTTGCTGAAGGCTCAGAAGATCTTTAGAAGATCTTAATGATAAAGTATTTTTAAATTAAGGTATATGCACATTTTGTTCACTTAGGCATAATATAATCCTATTGTATTCTCAATAGACGACCATATTGTGTAAAAATAACTGGGAATGAAGGATAGGGGAGGGGGAGAAAGTGAGGGGTGGATGTCCACGGTGTATGGCACATCTCTTAGGGGCAGGACACAATTACAAGAGGGACTTTAGTTAACAAATGCAACCAGTATAACCTAATCCTTTGTCCCCTCAATGAATCCCAAATAAATAAATAAATAAATAAATAAAAATTAAAGAACTTTTTGATGCACTGGGAAATTTAAAAAAATTGTGCGTTTGCTTTATTGCAATATTTGCTTCTTTGTGGTGATCTGGAACCAAACCCAAATATCTCTGAGGTGTACCTCTGTTATTTTTGCCATTAAAGGGATATGGAAGATAACAATTTTTAAATTATTATGATACCATACAATTGATTCTTAAAACTCATTTTAATATTTGGATATTGGTTCACTTGTGGCATTCAAGAATGAAGTAGATGGAGTCATTTCATGAATATAATACACAGGCTAGTGGGAAGGATGTATGCATATGTATACAAAATAAGCAAATATAATGTGATCTGAAATTCTATGGAGCACAGATAAGTAAGCATCTTTCTTTACAACTCAAGGTATATTAATGAAATATACACGTATTTAACATACACCTTATCTAGGCCAAATATAAACAACATAAGGCTGTTTTTTAATGTATCAAAAGTATTCGTAGCATTGGAAATCACTCAACACTGTACATCAAAATTATTTATACATATATATTTTCTATAATAAATTGTACTTTTTAGTCTAACATAAAGGGTTTAACAACCCTAAACTCAAAATACACTGTTCATAAAAATGTTCACATAATCATAGGATGAAATGTTTTATAGAAGTTAGTTTTAAATATTTGCCTATGTAAATAATTTTGATTTTCAAGTCCAATGAAATTAAAAGTAAAAATACCCATCACCCTTTGACTCTTTTCAGAGTAACAGTTAGTAGAGAAAAGAGAATATTAGTTTAGTAAATTTCACTCAGTTCCAATTACATATACATAATGTGGGATATTTAATAAATTAACATTAATATTTACTTTAGATCAGTGGTTCTCGACCTTCTTAATGCCGCAGCCCTTTAACACAGTTCCTGTGGGTCACAACCCACAGGTTCAGAGCCGCTGCTGTAGATGAAAGTACACAAGAAACTACAAGATCCTAATCTATTTTTGACAAGAGTTGACATCTACTCATTTTGACTCTAATCAGTGACTAATTTCTTTCTATCCTTTTCCCAGAACAAATGCAATTACAAATGCAAAATTTTGTACAGGTCTCCAGAGCTGCATGTGTTATACACTTTTCATATGTAAGTCTCTCATGCCCATTAATGATACACAAAACTTCATTTGTTAAACTTACTGAGAAATCAATCACTAACAAGATCGCAAACTCGGTGAGAAGGAAATGTTTTGGTTTGTTCTGTCTGTATCACCATAGAAATCATTCAATGGGTCTATGTGGCCCTGTTGAAGATGGGAGAATTTCACTGTGTGATGGGGTGGAGATATTAAAAGTTTTAGTTAGCACTGTTGTTAAGTGCCAGAAATGTTCAGAGTAGAATTTGAAATTCATGTGAGAAAAATGCCGGGTACTCTACGTGTCCAGTGGCAGTGACACCATTGTGTGACTTGACCACCTCTCTGACAACTGGATATCACAACCCAATGCGAGACTCCACTTTTTGTGTTGCTCTGTCTTGCATGGCCAGTGAACATGACCAAGTCCAGGACCATAAGTGAGTGAGCATCACCCACTCCCCCTGTGTTCCCTCCACTAACCTGCTAAAGGACCTAAACTGTCCCCTGTAACAAAAGACCTGGACCTGATGCTTTGGTGTATTAGACAGGGAGCTGAGAAGCATTTAGAAAAAGAGTAAGAGATGGCCAGGAAATATAAATGAATAGTCATGGAGCCAGGGAGGGACAGGCTGGAGGGTGGAAGGTATGTTTGAGGGAAAGATGTTTTTCCTGGTCTAGAGCAATGGAACAGTATGAGAAGCGAATTTAAAGGAGAAATGATATTAGTCTTCGCATGACTCACATAAAAACTGAAATACCATTTAGTTCCTGTTTACATACTGTATTTCAGAGGGGCTCACAATTACTGCTCACTTTAAGAATACTGGTATAACTATCCTTACACACTATATAATATAAAACATTATACTCAATTTTACCTCAAATTAAAATTGTCACTCTAAGCATGAGTGCATATTTACCATGTCCTAGACTATCAAGCACCAGAAGCATGTAAATATTTGAAGATTAACAAATCTTAAAATACATAGAGCCAGAAGCTATGCTGTGAAAAATTCTTGTAAGAATTTTATATATATATATATATATATCTGTCTGTACAGTTGTACATCCATAATATAGTTGTAAGTGAATGAGTCAGTTTTTATCAATGAAAAGTCAAATGGAAATTTTTCCTATTAAAACATATTCAATGTAACAACTATAAATATGCACTGCACATTTTATTTTTAATTTTATGAAAATTATAAAAATATAATACACTAAAATTATTCTCTGTCAAAAGGACAGTAGTACTTCTAAACCAAAGATGGTGCCAATAATGGATTATTAAGATGAAAGATAATTTTCTAACCCATCAATAAAAACTTTGAATCAATGGTGCTAGAGAAAAGACTAAACTATTTGTCTATCCTCTCCACATAAAATATTATACAGTGTTTTCATTAGAAAGAAGAAAAGATCTTAGTAAAGCATCACAGGAATGGAGAATTGAATGCTATGATTGGAATTGAATCCTATGTATTCAATATTGTTCTGAGGCCAGTTAATGACAATTAATGACACAGTGGGGTGGGGGAAGGGGAGAGCAGAGAGAGAAAGACAGAGGGAGTGTTGGGGAAAAGAAGAGCAGAAAGAGGGAAGGAGGGAAGGTGGTAGGGGGGGGGAAGGCGGTGTATGCCACACCTTTTGGGGGCAGGACACGATTGTAAGAGGGTCTTTACCTAACAAATGCAATCAATGTAACCTGGTTTATTGTACCCTCAATGAGTCCCCAACTATAAAAAATATATAATAATAATAATAATTTTAATGTCAGCTCAGTGCCAGTAGTGCAGTGATTACAGCGCCAGCCACATACAGAAGGGTAGCAGAACCCAGCCTAGGACAGCTAAAAACAACGACAACTGCAACCAAAAATAGCCAGATGTTATGGCAGGTGCCTATAGTCCCAGCTGCTTGGGAGGCTGAGGCAAGAGAATTACCTAAGCCCAAGAGTTTGAGGTTGCTGTGAGCTGTGACGCCACAGCACTCTACCAAGGGTGACAGCTTGAGACTCTGTCTCAAAAAATAATAATACCAATAATAATAATAATAATTAATATAATTAATATCATTCACATGCCGTCAACTGCCCCAAAGTTTACTGCTAAGCAATTCCAGGGCCCTGCCTCAGTTCTTCAGTTGCACTGAAGTTTCAAAGTAATCTAACTAACATCCCCCCAAAATGAAATAAACTAAGCAAATCACAAAGCAAAAAAGGGATTTACTTTTCCGCAAACCTATTATGATCTAATGAGGCAGCATCTTCTCATTTCTGGATCACAAAGGCAAGTGCACCAGGCGTGCGGCTCCAGTTTCCTTTCCATACAACAGGAACACATGCTAAGGGTAATGGAAAGAGGCCTGGATGCTGAAGGAAGAAGAAAACCTGATTTGTGCACTCAGGTTTGTTATTACTTAGCTGTAATTATCCTTTCAAGAGAATGTTGCTTTAAAAACCGCCCATTTAATTTCTTAGACTTTGAAAACCTTCTGGTGGAGTAATTGCCTGACATAGAACACCTAGGAGGTGAATTGAAATGAAAAGCCTTTTACTGAATGGCAAAAAGAAAGTATTAAATGCTTGATTAGAAGCTCTCTGTCACTAATAGGGAAAGCTCTTCTTTTACGTCCTGTCTTCCCAGTCTGCCTTTCTCTGTCATTGTGGAACATGCAAATTCCCTTTCTACACTAGAAACCCCCAAAGTAGCTTTGGAATCCTGTTTTCCTAACTGAAAAACAGGAGAGGCAATTGATTAATTTGATCTGTTGAGTGTTTTCTTACTGAAATACCTTCCTTAAAAGATTGCCTTATAATGACCCAGCCTCATAATCATCTAAAAACTTGAACCTGACTTATCTGGATCTGCCACTTTCCACTGTTATGACCTTAATGAAATCACAAAAACCCACTGAGCTTCAAATTTATCATTTTGTTCTGAGAATGGTAGCTTTCCTTTCTTAGGTAGTTAAGAGAATTAAAACACAGAAAATTTTCTGACGCACAGTAGATGCTCAAACATTCGATCTCTTTCCTATTCTCCTGTTTCCTCATGATGTTCCAATTAGCATATTGCAAATAGATTAGAGATTCTCTAAAGCAAGGATTCTACCAATGTAATTCCGTGAGAAGATTCTTGATTGGCATTCGAGAGATTGAGGTCCAGGCAACCAAAAATGACCTTGATTAAGTCAATTGCCCTTTTTGCACTGTAATTTATGCAAGTATAAGAGGTTATTTAACCACATGGATTGCCTAGATCTAAAATATTATATTAACACCTGGGTTGTTTTTATCTCTTTATCTCCTTAAAGATTGTACTGAGCAAGCAGAAGGCATTCAATTGGTGCTTGCTGACTATTTGCTGAAAGAAGGTTCTCAGTAAGATAGACTTAATGGCAGTAACTACTGGATAGTAATGTGAATAAAGCCAGAGCAAACTGTTCTTAATTTTAACTAAATATTTCTATAAGAATTTGAAAAAACATTTCCCCTTAAAAGTTGAAATATAGAAAATGTTGGTGAGCAGTGCCTGTGGCTCAAAGGAGTAGGGCGCTGGCCCCATATGCAGGAAGTGGTGGGTTCAAACCCAGCCCCGGCCAAAAACTGCCCAAAAAAGGAAATGTTGGCTACTGCTCAATTTCCTCATAAAGTGAGATTGGATATTGGCCAGTCTCCCCAGCTTCCTTTTGCTCCCAGAGATAAGTTATTGATCCATTTCTCATTTGAGGGTTAAATCTATTCCTCACAGAGAATTACACGTGAAGACACAATGAGTGTGCCTAAAAATAGTAAAATCTCACAAAGTTCTTGTAGAGTATAATGTCACATTAACTTCTCAGATGATGACTAGTAGTCCTGGTGCATTTTCTCGGGGGCTTTTTGTATCGAGTTTTAATTTACATTGAATTAAATGCTCATATTTCAAGTGTACACTTTGATGTGTTTTGACAAGCTATACATTTTTATAACTACCACCTCTAACAAGACGTGGAACACATCTTTTCACCCCAGAAAGATCCCAATCCTCCTTTCTATTCAACCCTTCCCCAAAGGTAACCACTGCTCCAATTTCTATCAGTTCAGTTTTTCCTGTTCTAGAACTTCGTGTGTGTGGATATACAATATGCACACTTTTGTGTCTAGTTTCTTTTGCTCAACATCATTTGAGATGTATCCACGTTGTATAGATCAGAGTCCACTGCTTTTTATTGCTGAGTAGTATTCTATTGTATGAAAATATCACAACTTGTATATCCATGAACCTATTAATGAACTTTGGGGTTTTTTCAGTTTTAGCCTTTAGGCTTTAGGCTCAGATAAACATCCTTGCATTTTGTGGACATATTTTGTATTTCTCATCAGTAAATAAGCAGAAGTGGAATTGCTAGGTCATAAGGTAAATGTATGTGCCCATATATTTTTGTTTTTTTATTCCCAAGGGTAAAGATCACAAAATGTTTTTCTTCTTCTGGCATCTATCCCCAGGAAAAGTTCGTATTAATCTCCAAGAACAAACAACATACACTTAGCACTTACTATAAGTCAGGAGTATAGGTAAGTTTTCTGCATGAATTATCTCATGTTATCTTAGCAATACCCTATAATTATCTCTATTTTCAAAAGTCCAAGGAGGATAATAAGGTCAAGCTATTGTGTAATAGAAATATTATAGAAAATAATTCCAGAACCTGCTTTCTTACCCAGCTTACTTCTTTCTTTCACAAAGGCTTCTCTTTTCAGTAAGAACTATCAAGTCTTTGAGGAAAAACAATGAGGGCCTTCTCAACCAAGTGGAAATGAATGCTTTATCTCATAACATCTCCACAGTGAAAGGCACCAACGTCCATAAGAACCTCACCCATAAAGTCATGTACTCTCCCACCATCCCATCTTTCTAACAAGAGTAAAATTTGCAATTAAATAATCTTGTCACTACAAATCAAGAGCATCTCTGTGGGATAGATTAGTAATTCACAATCTTTAGAATGCATCAAAATCACCAGGAGAATTTGTTAAAATACATATTCCTGAATCCCATTCCCCAAATTTCTAACTCTATAGGTCTAAGAGGGAATCTGAGATTTTGCATTTTTAACAAACTTCCAAGCAATATTGATGCTACAGATACTCAGACCACACTTTGTGTAGCATTGAGTCAGATTATACTCATCACTGAAATAAATCTCCGATGAGAAACTGAGAGTTAGAGAAGGTGACTGTGAAATTAAATAATTCAAACTTAAAGCCTTTGGAACTTTAAATTACTCTGAGCCTTGAGAGGTGTGTGGTTATATGCCCTGAGTCACACAGCATGCAGCTATAACTTCTGCCTTTTTTCTTATAAATCTGGGATCAAATGACCTCAGAGATAAGACACCCCTCAGTCCAATACCTTTCCTCATGGAGTAATAAAGTATTAAAAGTATTAAAGTATTCCTTGGATTGTAGCAATCTGTAACCAATCAAACCACAGTAATAAGTGCACTGGTGTCATGGACAAATAGAGGCTGAGGAGGGAAGATTGTTTGAACTCAAGAATTCAAGAGTGCAGTGAGCAGAATATGACACACAGCTGCACTCCAACCTAGGCAACAGAGCAAGACCCTGTCTAGAAAGAAAGAAAGAAAAAAAGAAGAAAGGAAGGAAGGAAGGAAAAGAAAAAGAAAATACAAACTTAAATAAGAATGATTTGCCTTTGCATTCTGAGATAGATGACAGATTAGACAGAGATAAGATATGATATAACCTGACAATAAGTGTGCCTTTTAAATGAAGCAAAATTCTTTTTGAGTAAAATTCCCTCCCTTGCTCTTTCTTATAATAATTTTACTATAAAAGAGCGAATCTTCCAGTGGAACTCAACATTCTATGGGGCCACGCGTTATATTCCACTACAAAACAATTTTTCAGTGCTACATAAATCCAGCTTTACATGAACCCCTCATCTAATTTCCAGAGTGCTTAATTTCCTTACCAAAGCAAAAGTTTGGCTATTAGTTGATTAATTTAACCTCATTCTTCTTTGTCTTCAGAACAAATCTATAAGTCTTGACTGACAAACACTACTTTAGAAACATCTTGATTCTGATAAATAGTTTCCTTAAATGACTTGTAAGTATTATTAGCATAGATGCTTGTTTGATTTCTAACTCCTGCTCCCCTGAAAGCCCTCAGGATAGAAACCTGAATCCAGATTGGGAGGGTGGTAGTACCTGAGGCAGGGATTAACATTAGTATGCAGAATCTGTATTCACCACAATGACTCCTTAAATTTTTAAAGCCACTTCCCCCCCCTTTTTTTTTTAATTTTCAGCTTCCTAAAGGAAAGCTCAATTATTCACCTTTACGAAAATGGCCATTGATTATCTTGAAAATCCAGATGAGAAAAAAAAAGATAATGATACCGACTGCTCAGCTGCTTAAATAGTCAGCTTTTTATTAATAGATATAATTGTTTTTCACACCTTATTAAATAACATGAAGAGCAGGAAAGAAACAGTATTATTGGTAATTTTTAATTAGGTTTCTATAAATCTCAGTCATGAAGTAATTATTCAAACAAATGAAGGAAGACAGCATAATCCATAACCATACTAAGTATCTATTAAAGAAATAATATCTCATTTTATGATGAAATGCTTAAGTAGCATACAATTCAAGTAAAGCATTTTTCTTTATACACTATCACTTCATCAAAAACAAATTACAATTAATTCTACTTAAAGATTACATGCTATGCACAAAATAATGTGCCATTATATTTTTAACATCTTTATCATTACAATGGATTATTATTGCTATTATTAATAATAGTACTAGCTATAACAGTAACTCATTTTATAAAGTACTTTTTCCAAGCACAGCACTTTGCAGGATTACTGAAGTTAGTTCATACAACCCTAGAGTTAGGTGCTCTTTATTTCTTATTGAAGAAGTTGAAACAACTAAGAGGGCTTAGCTTAAACATCTGTGTCAATTAGCTCATTAGTAGAATTAATTGGAAATCTAATTAATTAAGTAATGGGAATCAAATACATGTTTGTCTGGCTCCAAAACCTATGCTTCTTGCCTGTCCCACATTCCACTGGCTATGGAATTCAAAGATAACATACTTAATATAAAGTTCAGTCCTCAATAAGATAACAGAGGTGTTTCTCTGCATGTATCAGCCCAAGATGGCATCTGAGGGTAGGACAATTTTACATTCAGTGTTCCTACCTTCAATTTCCTATTTTCTTTTTTTATGCACCAACCTTTGATGCCTGTGGCCTGTTTTGATGTATCTGGTTGACCAGTGTTCCTACTTCCATGGCCCAACTGCTGCTCCTCTAATTTATTAGCAGAGAAAAATAGTGCTTTTGCTTTGGCTGGGATAACTTACTCACAATTAAAATAGTATTCCATCTCTTTCTCTCTTAACACTCAGCCAACATAGATTTTTATTCACAATAGCCACAGAACTAATCCAATTGTACCATGACAGAGAAAGGGATGCACTAATTGGAGAAATTTGGTGAGTTCTACCTTATGCAAACATCTTTCTTAACAGTTCCTAATGTCTATTCCTTTATTTTTTCCCTTCTACAATAAATATTTCTGATTCTTTCACTAATATAGGTCACTTCAGCATAATGGAAAGGAGATGATTTCTAGTGTCAGATAGACACAGGTTACAATGGTGGTCCTACATTTTAACAGTTTTAACTACACCATTAACTTCTCTGAATCTCAAATTTTATGTCTGTGAACTGCTACAAAGAGATGTTTTGAAGATTTAAGGGGCAATTATATGTAAAAACCTGGTACATCAAAGATGCTCAAATAATTAACTTTGATTCACTTCCTCCCTTCCTCATCTACAGATGTAATTTTTAAAAAGGCACATGTTTAACAGCAACAATATCTCAATGTGCAGTAGGGGAGAGACTAGAAGCAAATCAGTATAAAAAATGATGATAAATAAGCCAGCTACTCATCTGCTTCTGTTGCTTTCCTTTATCCAGAAAATATTTATTGGTTGTCTACTATGCTTCAAGCCCAAAAGATGACAATGATTCAGGCATTTAAAGATCTATGAGAAGAGAGTTTCACAAGGTGAGAACAGCAGGTGCAAAAGCCCAGAGACAAAAATATCTGATAAATTCAAGGATCAGGAAAGAGACTAACACAGTCGCAATGTGTTGAGTCTGGAGAGTAGTATCAAAAGGCATTGAAACTAGGCAAATGCTAGACTTTGGGAAGTCTCATACAATCCCTTCTCTCACCCTGAACTGGACATTTTCTTAAATAAACATGACTTTATCTTTCTTTACTTCTATACAACCCTGTCCCCTTTGGCTATTTGTTACAGTGATCTCTTTTCTGCCCTAGTGTTGCTACAGAGATTGTAATTTAAGTATGTATCATAAATTAAAAGTATTTTAGGCTTTCAGATGACCAAATTTGGCAAGACTGCTTTATGCTTAAAACCATAGCTTCTGAGACAAAAGCAGCCAAGTTTCAGTCTTAAAGCAATGTAAAGCAAGTCCCCTCATTTCTCTAATCCTAGTTCATCTTCTGTAAGTAGAAACAGATGGTGGCTCTACGAATCAAATTCTGCTCCAGTGTACTTCTCAAAACACATTGACACATAGGGCCCAATGCAAGATAGTTATTTATATTATTAATATGTAGTATCACTTTTCCTTTCAAAATAAACATCTCACTTGACTATCACTCTCAAAAACCAGAAGGGATAGAAATAATCTTTATTTTTAAGGTAAGTTTGTAACTACTATCATCTATTCACCTGTGATTTCTCCTAATTAGGTAAAATTATTATGAGTTCATCAAATTGAAACAGGAATGAGTTTCTCTTTTATCAAAAATCTCATTTTATGGTAATAGGCATAATTTTAAATAGAGTTGTGCAGTTATGTTTCAGCAACATGACATCAGGCTGAAATAGCTCTCATGTATTCATTGATTCATTTCTTCATTTACATATTCATTAAGCACTTATAGTTGTGCTAGACCCTATATTAGCCACTGGCCCAAATAAGAAGGATAAGTAACACTCCATATTGTTAAGATACTCAGTAGTCAAGCAGGTCTAAGATTTGTTAAATAAATACTTATATTACATTGGTTAGAATACAAACAAGCACAAAATGCCAAGAGAGGCATTTTAGAAATAAAGTTAGAAGTCATAATTTTGTACATCACATTGAGACTTGGGAAGGCCTTCCTGGAAGAAGTTGCACAGGAACCAAATTCAAGAATAATTAAGAACTTGAAAGATAATTAAGAAGAAAGCATATTCTGGGTAGGCCTGATTAGAGACCTAGTTTGTGGATGAGCTGGTGATCAAAGAACCATTGAATCTTGAAGTTGAACTCAGAGGGCATCTCACAACTATAGAACTAAGACAGTCATGAAGGAACAAGTTTAGAACTGAAAGATCAGAATTCCCATAGGTGTGGTCTTCTGAACTCAGAGTAGGGCCCAGCAACTTGAGTGTGTCATGTACTTCCTGTATGAAGACCAACCAATCAGAAAATTTCTGGAAAGTCCAGCAATGGGAAACCATTCTGTCTCCCATCATGCTTAATCTCTCCTTTTTTATTCTGAAAGCTCCTGAATTTGAAGGCTATCTCCTTTCTATTTTGTCTAAATATGAAGCTGAACTGAACACTGGGAAGCCATATTCTCTGGTCATGTTTCTCTGTTTTATGCCACGTCCCTAGGGGGGTTAACTTCAGCAGACATGCTGATGGCCCAGCTTGGACCATTCACCCTCTCTCTCAAGCACAACCCATGGCACTGTTCCTCCTGGTACAGTCTCTAGGGTGATAATAAAGTAGGCCAAGATGCCTATGTCCTCCAGCACAGATAAACATGCTCATGACTGCACACCAAAGAGGAAACCACTATTCCATTCTTTCAAAGTCACTATTCTCATCAGTAGAGATCCTGCACTATTATCCTGCTAGATTGTCAAGTGAAACTGTGTACCTGGTTGTCTGTCTTGTCCCTTGGCAAGTCTGGAAGACAATCCTAGAAGTACTTCAGCTTGCACAGTTTCCCTCTAGTGCTTTAAAATTCGGGAGTAAAGGTAGCCCTGCACTTTTCTCATCCCTACCAAACAACACACAGAGAGCTTGTAGAGGTTTGAAGACTTGTATAAAACTGGTCTTTTAGCCATAAACATAAGCATATGGCTTATTAATACTAACGAGAAAAAACTGAAATTAGTATTGAAGACTAGCATTGTAATTTCTTAATTTATAACCCCATCTAGTTAATAAACATATGTCCTAGCCCATAGAACATACACACAATAGTTAATCTTCAGGCTGGATTTTTAGGAAACTTTTAATACACAAGGACAAGCCATCTTGTTTCTAATGACAAGATGAAAGTAGACTTTTTACTACTTTCGAAAGTAGAAAGAAGTCTTAAACCATGTCTTTAATTAATTCATATGATTCTGATACCAATTAATGTGTCTAATTCTATCTTACCAGAATGCAGGTTAGAAAATAAAATACATTTATACATAACAAACTGATGTCTCATTTTCCTAAATAGTTCTGATTCTTTTCCTAAGTTGCTGATATTAACCTCCTGAATTATCTTATGGGATAATGTTGTGGCCAGATAATGAGTTTTTCCCAAAGATGTACACATTCTAATCTCTGCAAATGTGATTAAGAACCTTGAGGTTGGGGGGTGGAACCTTTGACCCAAGGAGTAGGTTGTTGCTTTACCCGGGGGTGGTGGGTTCAAGCCCAGCCCCAGCCCAAACTGCAAAAAAAAAAAAAAAAAAAGGAAAAAAGAAAGAAAGAAAGAAAGAAAGAAAAAGAACCTTCAGGTGTAAGGATTAGCCCAAATTATCTGGATGGGCTCAATATAATCACAGGCTTGTAATACTAGAGGAAAGCAAGAGTGTCTAAGGTCTGAGTCTGAGAAGGTAATATAGCAATGGAAGTAGAGGCTGGAGAGATTTGGGGCCACAAGCCACAGCATGTGGGCAATTTATAGAAGCTGGCAAAGGCCAAGGTATAAATTATCCCTGCAAACCTTCAGAAGGAACATAACCCTTCCTAAATCTTTTTTTTTTTACTTTTTTCCTTTTTTTTTTTTTATTAAATGATAGCTGTGTACATTAATGCAATCATGAGGTACAGTGTGGTGTTTTCATATACAATTTGAAATACTTCCATCAAACTGGTTAACATAGCATTTATGTCATTTTCTTAGTTATTGTGCTAAGATGTTTATACTCTACTTTTAGAAAGATTCACTTGTACCCTCGTAAGATAAACCATAGAGGCGATCCCTCCAATCACCCTCCCTCCACCCTACCACCCTCTCTTCTTCCCTGCTCCTCCCTCCTCCCCATATTCTTAGGCTATAATTAGGTTATAGCTTTCATATAAAAGCTATAAATTAGTTTCATAATAGGGCTGTGTACATTGGATACTTTTCCTTCCATTCTTGTGATACTTTGCTAGGAACATTTTTCAGCTCCATCCATGTAAACATGAAGGAGATAAAGTCTCCATCTTTCTTTCTGGCTGCATAGTATTCCTTGGTGTACATATACCACAATTTATTGATCCATTCGTGGCTCGATGGGCACTTGGGCTTCTTCCATGACCTGGCAATTATGAATTGGGCTGCAATAAACATTCTGATACAAATATCTTTCCTGTAATGCGATTTTTGGTCATCTGGGAATATACCTAATAAAGGAATTGCAGGATCAAATGGCAGGTCTATTTTTAGTTCTCTAAGTGTTTTCCAGATGTCTTTCCAAAAGGAATGAATTGATTTGCATTCCCACCAGCAGTGTAGAAGTGTTCCCTTTTCTCCACATCCATGCCAACATCTCTGGTTTTGGGATTTCCTGACATGGGCTAATCTTACTGGAGTTAGGTGATATCTCAAAGTAGTTTTGATTTGCGTTTCTCTCATGATTAAGGATAGTGAGCATTTTTTCATATACTGTAGGCCATGCACCTATCTTCTTTAGAGAAATTTCTTTTCAAGTCCTTTTCCCACCTGGA
>CAUYQV010052208.1:0-22631 GCA_963574575.1 Galagoides demidoff
AGAATCAGAACGTTTTAAAACAATAACTGAGAAAATGACATGAAGGCTGTGTTGATCAGTTTGATGGAAGTGTTTCGGATTGCATGTGAAAACCCCACACTGTACCCCAGAAGTGCATTAATGTACATAGTTACCATTCAAAAAAAATAAAAGAAAGGCTTTTAGCACATGCTGAGCACCCACCCTGTGCCAGGCACAAGCTAAACTTTTACACACCATAAGGACGTTTGTCCCATTTCATAGGTAAGAAAATTGAAGCGAAAAGGAGCAGTCTGCCCAAACTCACACAGTAGATAAGTGATACAACTGAGATTTTAAGCCAGAAGGAAAATAACAATTACATAATTGCAGGTAAAGCTCCTCTTGCCTTTTAAATCTGTCCCTTCCCCCTCATTCTTAGAAATAGCTGACATTACTTCACTCAGCAACAAGCTTCAGACACCTATCAGTGCTAGCAAAGGAGGGAGAACCTCGTTCATTCTAGCAGCTGTGTCATGTTCATGGTGGGGTCTGCCCAGCATTAATTTATTCAACCTTTTCCTTATTTTTCATTCTTAAAAATATTCCTAGAGTGAGCATCTGTGTACCTTCCCCAGTGTTCATACGTAAGAGTGGTTTTTCTAGGCAGGTGCCAAAAATTAAACATATCTGTAGATAAGTGTATATGTACATATGTGGTATTTATGTATGTGTATATGTAAACACACGTTTGTGCTTATTTCTACCACATATTTATATACTGGTGTATGTACATAAGTTCATGTGTTTCTTAGGAGCCTACTAATTTGCCCAAAATGGCTGTGTCATATTACCCGTACCCCCAGCATTGTATAAAAATGGTTTTTCTCATTCTGTCCCCAACGTTTGATGTTATCAAACTTTATACACTTGCCGAGCTACTATTCCATTAGTTTTTACGTGCATTTCTCTGATGACTTTGAGAACCTCTCAGGCTATTTTCATCCAGAAAGGGATCAAAATAAGTGAAGGAAGAATAGGTCACCCTTGCCCTGTGCTGCGCAGAAAGCCAGGGAGTTTCTGGCTGAAGAGGGGGCTGTGGGTCCTTTGACTGGAAATACAGGAGAGGAGAGGGCGGTAAGATCACAGCATCATTAAGAATTCGCCTGGGGTTATGAAGGAGGCTGAGCAGCTTCTTTAAGCATGGAAGTGATGACACTCAAATCTATCAGAATCCTCACCCTGAAATCAGGTCTGAATTTACAGCCGTAATATCTATCTTTGGATTCGGCTTTATGTTTTTACCCCTGATTTATGTGTGTACCTTCCTTAGCATCCCACATCTCAAGCAACATAAACGTATTAAAGTGATGGGATTTAGCAAATATGTTACGGTTACCATCTTTGTTCCCAAGAGGGAATTTGGAAATCTGACAAATATGATAGCTTTCATTTTCAAGACCCATTTTCTGAGCCGTTCCCCTAACAAGTCTCCTGATTTACCATGCCATTAACAAAAATAATTCTTTCCGGACAGCAGTAAAATAAGTGAATTAGCACAATTTACAGCTTTCTCAAGAAACATGTAGGTGCCTGTTAAGAAAAAAAGGGACAGGTTTTTGATTAACTGATACACAGACTTGCATTTGGACATCCCGGTTCCTTCTCCACAAGCCCATCTATAAAGTACAGCACCCCTCAAGGAGGGAGCCCAGCATCTCAGCACAGTCTCTTGTTTGCCAACAGTGATTAGGAAGGACTTAGTTGCTGACAACTCTCTTTTTGTTTACTGAAAGAGGAAGCCTTTTCCGCTTCTAGCTGAGGACACAGGGCCTATTTTTTGAATGCAATTTTATCCAGTGACAACTTTTTGAATATGTACACAGTGAGGTACACAGTGCAAGTAAAGAACAAGTAACCTGTAAGAAGCGGAGACAGAATGGTCAGGCTTAGGGCAATAGCACATTAGGCAAGACCTGTCCTTTTCCTTTGCTAAAGTCAGGGAAGAGACAAATGTTTGCCAAACAGAAGGAGAAAATGAGAGTGTCAAATGAGAGCCCCTTCTCAGCAAGATGTCCAGTGATGAGCAAAGCAGTGGGAAGATTCCTATTGTCCTTGGTATTTTTTTCTTTATAATTCTTATTTTAAGAAGATCTCAAAGTGTTTGGGGGCCCATTAAAAAGTCCCATCCCTGGAATGAGAGATTCCCAAGATGAAAGGGAAGAGTATACTCTGTAAGAGGATAAAACTAGGGAGGCAATAGATGAGGCATCAGCCAGCAACTCGGAGGCCCCACGATATGATTCTTAGCTTCCATGGCTGGTCACAGGCTAAACAGAGACTATCTTGAGTGAGCAGGGTTGGGGGGGATCTGTTCCTAGGACTTTAATCAGCTGTGTGCTTTGGAGGTAAGAGCATGAGGTGAGAGGAGAGAAGAGAGAGGTCTGGCTGTTCAGAGCCTCGTAGGTCATGGGAAGGATTTTGGTCTCATCCTAAGAGCAATGGGGAGCCATGAACAGGATTCAGGGTTTGTGTATGGGGAAGCAGTTATCAGGACATGGTGATATCAGTCTTAGATTTCTCTGTAACAGCCATTTGGAGAATAATAATGGCTCTTAAGTTTGTATATGTGTGTGCCATGGGTCTGTCAGTAGCGAGAGCCTGTGGACCGCATCTCAGATATCATGTTCAGATGCATAGATTAAAATACTTAAAATTATAATGTAACCCACTTACGCAATGTCAGAGTTTAATATTACGGTACATTTGTTAAAATATTAATGAAACATTTGGGTAGAGTAATGTATATGCGTAGGTCTGCTGGAACTGGCTCATTTTTATCAGCTTATAAAAGCTGATTGTGCAAATCCCTTCCTAAATCCATGCTCAGTGTCACCAAATTAGCAGCTCAAATGCAGCCATGGGGGAAGTATTGATGCCATGGAAATTATGACACATTAAAAGTCAGGACTTTCCTCCCAAAGAACCAGTTGTTAAACATTTACCACCATACCATGGTATGTATACTTCTTTATCAATGCCTTAAATAACAGGCTTTGGTTAAAGGTTTAAAACTATCCTAATTTTTAAGTAATGATGAGTATAAATCACATTTCAGGATATTGTCAACGAGTGTCATGTGTTATGATAACATTTGTGTCTATAACTGGTGCCAAACACATGTACTGCTGACACTACTATGATTCGTTGCCTATGTTCATAAAGGGGTTGCTAAATTTTCAGTTAGATGTGAATGCAAATAAAGGTGCATTTTCCCCCAGCTATAGAGCCCTTCACCCAGAGTGTCCATAAAATGGGAAGGAGGGGAGCCACGATGCCAGTGGGTAGGCTGTAGCAGTTATTATGCTATTGAGCAGTATGGTGTCCTGTATTCAAGTGGAGGAGGGAAGGATACACAGAAGTAGAGATGGTTCATAGCGAAAGTCCATGCGAATCTGGGATGTATAGATCTAGGGGTGCAGGAAGTGTCCAAAGTGGCTTGTAGAGCATTGGCTCACACCACTGGATGTAATGAGGATGAGGATGCCAGAAAGGACCAGGGAAGATGACCATGAGTTTCTCTGGGACCTGTTGACTTAGAGGTACCTATCAAGTATCATGGAAATACTAAAAATATATTAGGATACATGCATTTGGAATAGAGACATAAATGGGTTTTGCCATCAGCCTTAGAGTGAGACCAGGCTAACAGGGGAGATTGCTCTTTGATGGAGAAGCAAACTGCATAAAATTGTGCCACGCTTGTCTAAATGTATTCACACTGCTTCTCCTAGCAATCACTGTGCCAACAGACCACCTTTAAAAGCTTGCAGTTGGCCTCTCTTTAAGGAATCTTGCTCACAAGAAGCAACTACTTCCCCACTGCTATACAGCTACCTTGCTGGATCCAGACTTCCAGAGGAGAGGCTGGAACAGTGGGAAGTCATTAAGATACTTACAGTAATGGAAGCTTCAAACCTGTGAGACAGGGAATGAGCGAGAAGAGTAGCAAGCAGTAGGCCTGAGGGTTTTCAAATTCAGTGGTTAGCAGAGGCAGAGGGGTGGGAGCAGGTGCAGAGATGGGGGGAAAGCCAGGTGAGATGGTGGGGGCTGGGGGAAGACAGGAGAGGGTGAGAGGAGACAGTGAAGCTGGATGGTCAAAGAGAAGGACTGGAAGTTCTTCTTTGGATCTAGTGGCACAGACGGGGTTCATTATATGCAGTGGGTGTTGGTAGAAAATCCTGTTGGGAAGGGAAGCAATGGACTTAGCAGGTGTAGATGTATCTTTTAAGAAGTTTGGCTCAGAAGGACACAGGTAGTGAAGTAGCTGGAAGTGGATATAGAGACACCAGTTTTATTCCTTCCTTCCTCTCATCTTTTATTCCCTTCTTCCTGCTTCCATCCCTTGCTCCTTCATTTCCTCTTTCCTTCCCTCCTGCTTTCCCTTCATAGTAGGAAACACTTGCCTATAAGAAGGATCCATTTGATATAGAAAGGGAAAAATTACATGGGAGAGATGGATTGAGGATGGTCTGAACCTCCTGAGAAGGGGAGAAAAGACAAACTTCAAAATAGGGTGAAGTATTAACTTTGTATATCAGCAGGTGGAACGGATGATTGAACAGATGATGCGGCCAACTTTAAGAGTAGCTGTTGATTTTCCTCCGTATCAGATGAAAGTCCTTTGTGGTTGTAGAAGACAAAGTAATTTGCTCTGGGTCTTGCTGGGTGGGATGCAGACTCACCCTGGTCTCCAGAGAGGAGGCAGCTCTCTCTGGCTTTGGAGAGAGTGACACTATGATGCTGGTGGTTTGGGGAAATTTCAGCTCTGAAGGTCACACACTTGTAGGACATATGAGTAATGTGTTTGAAGGAAACTGAGGTGTTGATGTTTCCTGCATAACTTTTGAAACTGGAATTGAAAAAGATACTATCCAGGCAGGAAAAGTTTGAGTTAAGGGCTCTGGGTGGTCCCAGAAGAGAGAGAAGGGGCCTGTGATGCATGTGGTTTGGGGATCATCCTGGAGATAGGAATGTATTTCTGAAGCCGCCGAGCATCATTTTTGAACCTGGCATCTTGCCTCTCAAGATGTGGATGCTAAAGCCGTATTGTGGATATGGACTCTCTTATACGTCAAAGGGCTCAGAAGTGGCATTAGCTGGCAGGCTCTTTTTAAGTGCAGAAAGTGCTTTTCTGTAGAGACTGCTGTGAGCCACCCAGGGTTAAGATAAAAGGCTTCAGAAAAGGTAGCAGCTTCCCGGGGGGCTGTTTGTGGCCACCCACCTCACCTCCTTGGCTATACTGACCCCAGACTGCCAGGACAGGCCTTCTGCAATTCTTTCCCCATATCCTCACAGATTCCATGAGGATCAGGGTTTTAAAGTCCCACCTATGAAACAAACTATAACCACACATTCCAGTCAAGACCACCTGGTGCACCCTGCCCCATGACCCCCACCAACTGTCATGTTAGAGAAAGCACAGACCTTGATGCTCAGTCAGTCCTGGTTTCAAATATCAGCTCCATCTTAATTGATTGTGGGACCTTGAACAGTCTCTTGTCCTTTTTGGGAATCAGTTTTTACATCTATTCATCAGGAATAATCTTCCCTACCTCACAGAACCAGAGGCAGAGATGAGACTCGTCTGTTTAACACAGGCCCGAGGACCTCCTCCCACCCTGGCTACTGCGTCAGGCTCTGGGTCTCCTGGCCCCAAACAATCATGGTCCCTGTCCTCAAGGAGCCTATAGTGAGAGAGTGGCTCTGCCAAAGTGCTTAACTGTGACACTATGATGCCACAAGAAATTTACAGGTGGTCTCTGTCCCCAGTTCCTGACATAGACCTCCTAAATTCCTTGGAGGCTCATTTTGGTTCTAATGTACTGACTCTTGGTGGGTTCCAGGATAGCACCAGGATGAAGTCTGGTTTCCAGGGAAAACAACCTGCATGTGATTAGAGAATGGAACTTTCAGTACCTCCCTGATCAAGGACAGGAGAGGGGCTGAAGGCTAAATGGATCACCATGGCCAATGATTTGATTGATTGTGCCTGTGTCGTGAATCCTCCATGATAGCCCAGAAGGACCAGGCTTAGGGAGCTCCACGATTGCTGAGCTTATGGAGGTCCTGTAGGGTGGGGTACCCAGGGAGGGCATGGGGTCACACCCTTCCTGCAGACCTTGCCTGCGCATCTCTTCCTCTGACCATCTGTCTTCTGTGTAATATTCTTTACAACAAATGCGTAAACAAAAGTATTTTCCTGATCTGTTCTGTAAGCTAGTCTAGCAAATTAATTAATCCCAAAGAAGAGGTTGCGGGAACCCCAATTTAAAGCTGGTTCATCTGAAATGCAGGTCACAACTTGTACTTTGCAACTGGCACCTGGCAGCGGGGGCAGTCTTGGGAGATTGAGCCCTTCCTTACCTTATGGGATCTGACTGTCTCCTGGTAGACAGCATTAAAATAGAATTGATTTAGGGGACAGTCAGAAGGTGTTCACTGGGGAATTGCTTGATGTATGAGGGGAACTCCATGTGCCTCATGTCAGAGTGTAGTGCTGAGCAAGGTGTAAAAGGACCAACAACACCCACTTAACAAATACCTCATATGGGTCTTTTCTTGATGCCCCCAACTCAGCTGAACACACCGTGACCACCCTGCCTGCACATGCAGTGGGTGCTAGGAGGTGCTTTGTGGCTAGCAGGTGCTCTGCAGGGGATGGAGCAGTGGGCAGTGGAGTAAGGGACAGAGACGTGGACAGCTGCACACAGTCCCACATTCCTAGTCACAGGCCTTGCTTCTTGTTCTGTGCCTCGGTTTCCTCACATGTAGGATGGAGACAATGGTACACACTTCTGAGGGTGCTTACAAAGACTTAATGAACTGGTAGTATATGCCCAGTGTTTAGAATAAAGCTCGGGACTTGGAAAGCACTCTGTGAGTGAATGCTAGGTATTATTCCCATTGTAGAAAGAAGCTGCTTTCATGAGAGCCCAGAGGGAATCCCGTAGGAATAATGATGAGCAGAAATTCTGCACCAAACGCTCTTGGCTGCAATGCCATTCATAGTCTCTTCCCTTTGTTAATCCTGGGTCTCCTATGCAGACCCCCCACCACGGGAGTGACCCTAATAATATGCTGTCACTTTGCGGGGTACCATTTGTTGACCACCCATTATACTGTGAGGTCTCAACAGCTTTAATTACAATAATTTGAGGTTTGTTCAAAGCATTATATTCCAGATAGTTCACGGATGCTTTTAATTTAATTAGATGCAGTTTAACACCACAGACTGTTGGGGAAAAGGAAAATGCTGTTCTTTCTGAATGCAAGACATATGTTTAAGACTGATAAAATACGTGACTGTGTGTTGTTTCAGAATAAAAAGAAATGTATCACGGGTGGCACCTGTGGCTCAAAGGAGTAGGGTGCCGACCCCATATGCTGGAGGTGGTGGGTTCAAACCCAGCCCTGACCAAAAACTGTAAAAAAAAAAAAAAAAAAAAAAGGAAAAGGAAAAAGAAAAAAAAAAAGAAATGTATCACAAGTGATGTGACAGTAAATAGATGCTGGGAAGCCTTGGTCTGAGGCACTGTGGCCAGAAACAGGGTCAGTCCTGTTTAAAGGAAGGAGGTGTGGAGAGTCATCCATACAGACAAGTTAGGGGCCTTGAGTTAGCCTCTCTCCTACCTTGCTCACAGTGGGGGCCCTTCTGGAAGCAGAAACCCAGGCTAGCTTTCCAAACGGGCATCTTCTTCTCCCTCTGTTGTTATTTGTAGCAGTAAGTATTCACTGCCATCTGAATTCGTTTCATTTGTAGCAATAAGCATTCACTGCCATCTGTATTCATCAAATACAGAGGGTGCCAAAAAATGTATACACATTTTAAGAAAGGAAAAAAGTATATTAAAATTATAATATTCAACATATATTATTGTTTTTCTTTTCTTTCTTTCTTTCTTTTTTTTTTTTTTTTGAGATAGAGTCTCAAGTTGTCGCCCTGGGTAGAGTGCTACGGTGTCATAGCTCACAGCAACCTCCAACTCTTTGGCTCGAGTGATTCTCTTGCCTCAGTTTTTCTATTTTTAGTAGAAATAGGGTCTTGCTTTTTGCTCAGGCAGGTTTCAAACCCGTGAGCTCAAGCTATCTACCTGCCTTAGCCTCCCAGAGTGCTAGGATTATAGGTGTGAGCCACCGTGCCCGGCATATTATTTGTTATCTTGTATAATGTATCCTTTATCTCTTGGAATTGCAGAAGTCAAATGTGACTTGGGTATAACAATTTTAATACAGTTTTTTCCTTTGTTTAAATGTGTCTATATTTTTTGGCACCTGCTGTATTTATTGCATTCCTATTTGCCACATACTAGGATTCAGCAGTGGACCCAGGGACAGAAACTCCTACCCTGAATGGGCTTCTATGCCAGAGGAAAAGAGAAAGGCATAAGTATTTGCATTTGTGCACAGGGCTGGCAAAGGCGGGGGAGGAGCAGGTGGAACTTTATGCGAGGGGTCAGGAAGGCCGTGGTGAGAGGTCAGCATTTGAACTAAGTCTTAAAAGGGGCAAGGGAATAAAGGATGTACCAGGCTGAGATAACAGTTCCTTCAAAAGTCCTGAGGATGGAAGGTGCTGGGTGTGTTGCAGGAAGACCAAGGTCAGCAGAGAGTGAGGGGAAACAGTAACAGAGGATGAAGTTCAAAAACAGCAGAGTGAAAAATTATTTGGTTCCTGTAGTTCATGTGTGAGGGTCTTTAAGTCTCACCTCCCATCACCATCACTACCACTCCCTGGGAACTCGGCAGGGAAAGGGTCAGAATCTCTGCACTCCTGAAACTCAGACTGCACAGGTGACAGTGCAGGGACAGTGTGGTGCTTGCCAGCAATGCGGTGAGCTCAGACTGTGAGGGCATTCAGGGTGGGCAGGAAACATGGTCGATAGGAGCCAGCATGCAGGAGACCACCTAGACCAGGGGGGAGACATCAAAGCCTTGATGCCGTCATGAGGTCTTCAGAAATCAACCAAGCGCGTGGGTCAGGTTGAGGCTCGTTCTGCTGCACAGAGAAGCCCCATCTGCACTTTGTTTTGCCCCTCTCACTTCTCCCCCCACCCTCTACCCCTTCCACTATGGGTGGTGAGGTGGTGGTACACATTCCTTTTTCTGACTACAACCTTGGACTTGTAGAAGGTTTCCTCTTGTGAGTTTTGGTCCAGCCCTGCTGCTAACCACCCTATGGATCCCACTGTTCTGCTCTAGCACAGCAGCTCTTACCAGTGGAGCGTGCTCACTCTCTTTAGGAGAGCATTTCCGCTAAGTCCATTGACTATGCACGCAGCCTGTGAAATCTACACTCTGGGCTCCAGTTGGCTCCGAGGAGAAAGGATGATAAATCTAACAGTGGCATACACAAATATACTCACAGGTGCATGATTAAATTCCACCAAACGCACACACAGACAGTGTATACATACATATATAGTCATGTGCAAATAAATGTGTACATTTGTGAGTGTGTATACACACACACACCTGTCTATACAAATGCATGCACAAATGTGCATGCTCATGTATGCACATGCCTATAATTACGAATACAGGCCTATAAATAAGCATGCATGCATATACATATATTTACATATAAATGTAGGCATGTATACATATAACCTTCTAGATGCACACACATTTGTAAGCATATACCCATATAGGACTTGTGCACAATGCACACGTATTTGGAATGCAGGAGCTCACTGTACATGTGTGATAGTGTGTGTAGATGTGTGTGTATTTTAGAAAGCCTAGTTGTGCCAGAGGCTTTCCATCCAGCGTCCCCTTTTATATATGCCACTGTGCTGCTGGGGCATGTGGTACCATTGTTCCTGCTGAATAGATGAGAAATCAGAGGCTCTAGAGCTGCAAGTTTCTTGTTCTAGGTCGCACAGCTAGTAAGTTGTGAAGCCGATATTCACACCAAGGTCTAAAAGGCAAAAAGTCCTGTCCATTCCAATGCTTAAAAGATGTTAACAGAAAGAGGGCAAAACAACAACAACAAAATAAACCACAAGTGTGGTCCTTGAGTTACTCACAGAGAATACATGCAGAAAATGGTTAGTATATAATGTGGTAATTTCCATAAAAGAAACAGAAAGCTTGATGGCAGAACACAGAAGTGAGCAGGGCATTTGAGGGAGCTGTTGAAGGCTGAGTAGGAGTTTTCTGGAAGGGGAGGGGGAGAAAACGGTTTTGCATCCCACTTAAAGTTAGTTTTCCTTACAACGACATTGCCAGTGTTTGCCTTTTAGAGATGCCCAAAAGGTTGAACTTGCTTTTGGCTTAATAGCCATAGAAATGGGGCATTTTACAAAGAAAGACAGTGGGACCTGTCACCTGGCCATAGGCATCTCTTGGGGGCAGGTCCCTGGACATGGCAGCTCTCTCCCTGACATGGTGTCTGTGTATTCCTGGGTTTGTGTACAAACACCAAATCTGCTGTTAGTGGTGTCAGAACTAAATAAGAGAGAAAACGTGGCTGAAGGTGGAGTGAGTCCTAGTTTTCTAAAACATCTTCAGTGACGAACCTGCCGTCCTCTGAGTGCTAGCTGAGGATCAGCAATCACAAACGGCTGTTTTGTTAGGAGGTGCTGACAGTGACTGTGTGTACAGACGCTTCCATTTATTCAGTCCTAAGAGATACAAGATTGAGTTTTACGAGAGAGGGGAGAACGCACACTCCACACAGAGGCTGGATGCATTTCATTGTTTAGGGTGTTTTTATTACCTCAAAGTAATCTTCTGATTGCTAGGTGACTAATCCCATAATTACAAAAACAATCAATTAATTGATCTAAGTTAATCGGATAATATATTTTATCCTGCTAAGCATGAAGGCATATTTTAAGTAACTTTCCAAATAAAGAAGGCTTTGAACCTTTGTAGCCACCAGTTAGGGACAGTGACACAGATTCTAGTATTAAATGCTGATTCCCAAATCAACAGATGTTAGAATTAATATATAAGGAGCAGGGGCACTAGGACACAACTGATTCTGTCTGGTTCATTATACACAGAGCTCCCAAACCGTCTGCATCTCACTGTTCCTCCCACCTCTTTGTCCCAGACTTATCCCCATCTGGAGATGGGACTTTCCTAACTTCCTGGCTGGCCTCTCTCTTTCCCTGTTTCTAGCCAAGGTACATTGCATGGACAGGAGCCCAGAAGACAGGGAATTAGGTCACCTGAATTATGGGAGAGTTACCCATGGGGAGATGCCACTGGGCAGAGACCAGAAAATGTTGAAGGGAGGGAAGGATTTCCCATCCTTCCCCCTTCTCTTCCTCCATCTTCCTTCCTCAGTACTTATTCAGTATCTGCAGTTTTCTAAGCAGTTTTTAGTTACTTGGAGTACATCAGTGAACATTCTGGCAGACGAGACACATAATAAACAGCATTTCTGAAAGTGTTAAATACAACAGGAACAGCAAAAGCAGAGCAGAGTAAGAGGGCTGGCGTGCTGGGGGGTGGGTGGAGCAACCAGCTGGTGTTAAAATGGTCTCAGCACTGTTTCAGAGAATTAGCCACAAAAGTGGATGAAACCTCGCTGGAACTTCAAACTGTGGGTTCTTAGACAAAGAATTAAAAGATGTGCCACCAACGAAAACTCAAACAAACAGCACCAGCAAAGACCAGAGCAGACCAGGGTGGGCTGGTCTAACCCCCTGGCTTAGGACTGGTCCTGGGAAGGGCACTGACCACCTCTCATAGGAAAAAGCACAGAGAAGAGCCTTGGTTGCCACCCTAGCCCCCACCGAACACCTGCCTTCCAAGAAGCACAGAGTCTCTCAATTGGAACCTCTATTCTGAGTATATGGGATAACCAGGATGGAATGGAAGGCACTCCCCTTTCCCACACCATGTTAAGACATTCAGAGTTTGTTAAAAGTCACAGAAAACCTCTACAAAGTTAAGACAAAGCCCCAAACAGAGGGGTGGCATAAACAGCTCACTACCCCCTGCTTAGACTTCTACTTCCTCTATATTCTATAAACTACATTCATCTTCAGTGAGATTCTTTTTTTTTTTTTTTGCATTTTTTGGCCAGGGCTGGGTTTTGAACCTGCCACCTCCAACATATGGGGTCAGCACCCTACTCCTTTGAATCACAGACACCACTGAGATTCTTTTTTTTTTTTTAAATTCTAATATTTCATCTTAACTGCTCCCTGTGGTGTGGACAGTATGAGCACCATCTGACCTGTGGTTCCACCTGCCTTTAGATAAGTTCCTCCCTATGTTGAAATACTAATTTTCTCTTGTTTGACCACTCTGTACTTTGTTCTGCTATTTTTTAACTGTTTCCTTCAGGGCTTATCCCTCTTCTTCAAAAGCACCCCTTCACAGAGATGGGTGTGCAGCAGTCAGATGGGCCAGGAACAGACCCTAGCTCTGCCTGGGGCATGCCGTTAATGTGGACCCATCACCAACTGCTCTTAGTTCCTTCCACTTTAAAACAGGGATAGTGGTGTCTACAATGTGGGGAAGTGAGCAGGAATGAATGAGGTACTACCCAAAGTATCAGGGCTCTGTTTATGCCCCCCCCTTTAAAATGACACCCCCACCACAGAGGAGTTTAAATAGTAGGGCACACGAAGCACGAAGCACAGGTCTGGCGCCTGGCGAGTGTTCTGCACCTGTACTCTTCTGTCATCCCGAGAGGACAGCACGAAGGACTTTGCACGTTGTACCCTTATAATACTGCAGCAATTGCTCTAAACACTCTGTGGACATTAAATCCTTATGACACTGTGGGGTAGGAACATATTTACATCCATTTTATAGATAAAACTGGGGCACAGAGACTCTAATCTCACTAAGTGCTTGTAACTATAGAGTTACTGGTGGAGACAGGGTTTGAACTTGGGAATTCAGTTTCTGGAACTGCACCGCAGTCCTTCCCAGAGTCCAGTCTGTGGAGAGAAACCATTCATTATTCATTTAACAAACTTTTTTGGATTAATATAAAGGTGCATATGGTATCCAGAAGCAAAACAATAATTCTACCATTCAACAAATTATTATTGAGCATCTATTTAGTATCAAGCAGTAAGGATATAGAGGAGAAAAGATAGACAGGCTACCCTCCTCCAAACTATTCCTGTTGTAAATGTGAGACTCACGCAATATCCACCCCAGGGATCTGGGTCTGAAAAGACATTCTTCAATAAGGATGATACGTTCATGCCTTGAGTTTTCTGGGTGTAGCCCTGAATGTCAATATTCCACCCCCTTACTGGACCATGTACACCAATGTTTGACTGCAAAAATGTGGCGTATTATATTCATTAATATGAATAAGCCTGCCCTTTCTCTGGCAGAATCCTCCCCTGAAAGTCTATGGGACCTGCCTTTACCAGTGAAGGGTGAGCCTTGTGACTTTAATGATGATCTCCTCATTGGATGAAGCAATCACTTGTATTGGGAATGATCGTTATTGGCAAGCCAGAGACCAGCCACTGTCGGGGGGCGGGGGGAACGGGAGCCTGAGGAAGGCTGCAAGCTGATGACTACTTAATCCTTGAACTTCGACAGCAAAAATATTACTCGAAGATCTGTAATGCTTTTGCAGTTCTCATCTGACATTTTCCCCACATCATTATTTTTCTGGTTTTACTTTCAAATTCCCCATAGGATCATTGACATGAAATTCAGAGGGGAAATTTGGAACCTTAATGACTGTTTAAAGCAAATGAGTAAGTGTCCTTTCCAAGAGGAAATTGCCTTTATGATATTGGCATGAAGCTATTTTTAAAATTTATACTAATGAGGAGGTGACTTGAGGTAGATGACTGAATCTCCCAGGCTTGGAGTTGGCCCATGCACCTCCGTGAAACTGGCCTCCAGGTGGGCTCTGAGTGGCCTTGTGAGGCTGGGTCTAGGTTCAGAGAAGGCCTGTCTACCTGCATTCCCTGTTCCTCCTGCTGATTAGAGCGCTGACCTCAAGCATGGGCTGGACCCTGGGCTTGCGACAGCAGGCATCATCATCAGTCATGGACTTGCTGTCTAAAAAGAAGAAACACCCCACAGAGTCATACTGCTCATAGGTGTCTAACTACAAACCTAGATAGTCCCTTGAAAAAAGGAGAACAACATTCCACGACCTTAACTGACTGACAGGCCTCTGACCCTGTCTGGGGGTTAGATGTGACCACAGGAGGCTTTCCTAAAAAGAAACACTTGCCATGAATCTCAAATGAAGTGTAGGAGGTGGAGAAGTGAAGGGGTCGCCTAAGGGGAAATAGTTTCAGGAAGAGGAAAGAACAAGGGTTATAAGAAATGTGTGCTCCCCTCAGACCATCCATGTTCCCCCGTCCTGAGGTTTTCCTCTCCTGTGATATGAGGATGTGTGGCAAGGGGAACTGTGCTCCTCACTGGACTGGCACCTGCCCACAGAGCAGGAAGGTTCTCCCTCGGTTATGCTGTGGCTAAAGTGTATTGAATGCTTACTACAGAACAGGTCCTGCCTCAAGATCTTTACGTGAATTAACTCATTGACCTCCAGGGACATTAGCCTCACCTCACTGGAAAAAGTTATGTTAATAATAATCAAAAGATCAGCCAATACATAAGGTTATTAATCACCATAAAATTGCAGTAACAAATAAGCAAAATAAACAAAACTTGAATGCTCCCTGATATCTATGAAAAGAGAGCATGTTGAGTAGACAATGGAATGTCTGTCCAAATGAATACTCCCATGAGCTTGTCTGGAATGGAATGGGGGAATAAACATCTGGGGGTCAGAGCTGCAACAGTCAGGGTCCCTGGACATCATCTCTGTCACCCCTGTGCCCCCTCCATGGCCTGTCTAGGATGAAGGCCTCTAGGTAGCTGTTACAAGTTGGTCCAGGGCTCCAAGGGTGTTTGTGCGGGGAGAGAGGCTACTCAAGCTTACGACTTAGTCTCAAAAGTCACACCAGTATCATTTTTGCCAAATTCTATTTGTGGTGGTGGTGGTGGGGAGTTATAATGCCCACCCAGATTCAAGTCAAGTTGGGGAGCACAGGAGGTGGGGAGGACAGGGTAGACGTAACCTCTTAGATCTAAAAAGCAGGCATGACTAAAAATATTGTTATGGCCGTTTACCTAAAGTGAAAAGTATGAAGTAAGGTTGAGGAGACAGGGGGAAAAATGTTTTTGCAAACCTAGTTAAAAAAAAAATAGAAAACAAAACAAAATTTAAAAAGTATTTCTATAGTTCAAAAATCAGAGAAACAATTGAAACTACATGTGTACTCAGATGACAGGACAACCCCTGGAGAGGAACTGTTTCCAGGTACTGTAAAACACAGTAATGTGACTGTATCCATTAGTAGAATGCACCTTACAGGCAATCAAATAAAAATGAAAAAAGGCAAAGGGAGATCTCAGAACGTTTCCAATAATACTGCTGTTGAAGGTAGTGTGGTGTTATATCGCATCACTCTGTGTGTTGTAAGATAAAGCAAATGAGTATGTTCATTTGCAGGAGAGTTAGAATTTTGAGGTGTGAGGGGAAGAAGTACAGGTATAAGATCAACAAGGTGAATTTAAAATGCTAGAGAATCTCAGTGGGATTATTGATACGCATTTATCATGCATTTTATATTGGAAATTCATGGATTCTAAGAAAAAAATAAAAAAATGTATGGATTCTATGTCTGTCTACTAACAAGAACTAGAAATAGTGAGCAGCCCAGTCGCGTGAGCTTCCTCGGCAAATAGTTATGGTTTCTGGTTATCACTTCCCAGCAGAAGAAACCAAGCTTCCTTGGGAAGATGGTTGATTTCACGTCTCGGGCAGGAAGTCAACAAGAAAACTTTGAGAAACCTTGTCATATCAAAAGCAGAGAAGCTACTTGATGCTTTCAGCATCGTGCCACTTTTAGAAGCCCAAAGATGAGCCAATTTTAGCCTCAAAATGAGGCTAGCAATTTCATTCGATTGAAACACATGAAATACGCTTAAATTCATAACTTCATAAAGATGGGGAAAACCAAAATTATTTGTTGGTTACCTTATAAAGATGGATAGAGACCACGTCAATATTTTCGAAACTAAATGGAAAGAACTCAATAGCAATCCTCCCTTTCCTTTAAGAATTCTATGGAAAGGTAAGTAAATATTTGATGAAGGGACTTTTCTCTTTCTAGGAAATAAATTATGATAAATTTTCAATCCTTAGTTAATATATCTAGGCAATAGTCATCAATTAAAAAGGGAGACCAGCAGATGTATTTACCTCTCCTGAAGGAAGTTCACAGTACTACTCAGACTCTAGCCAAAAATACGGAACATGAATCCCATCTAGCCTCGGGGATATAATTATCTAATTGCAGGGAATGCAGAGCACTGAAGCACATGGTAAGTGCCACCACACAGATGCCATCCACAGAATCTGTACTATGAAAGCAACCCAGATTCTTCGATAGAAATTTGCAAAGACAACAAAAATACATATGAACAGCAATCTCTGAATTAAAAGACATTTAAGAGACATGTCAATTAAATATAATATTTTGTTCTAATCTGGATCCTGATTAAAAAATAAACTATAAAAAAACTTTGCCAGAAAAATATGAACAGAGACTGGGTATTGGGGGGGATACTTAGAAATTCTTATTATTTTTGTTCAGGTGTGGAATGTTTTGTGTTTATGGTAAAAAAGAAAGGTTAATCTTCTATGGACAACTTACAGGTATTTATTGATAAAAGATATGGTATCTATAATTTTCTTTAAGGCAATCTGGGGAAAGGGTGAATGGTTGAGTGTTCAGATGAACTAAGAGCAGCCATGAACTTAAAATTGAGGTTGAGTGATGAAAACAGAGAAGTTCATCACGGGGTCCTTTCTGCTTTTATGTTCCAGTAGAATTTTAAATACTGAACATGTAGCCATAATAATAATAATTAACAGGGATAAAGGACTTTTTTTTTTTTTTTTCAGAGAGCTTTCTCTCTAGGAGGCTAGCCAGCAAATTTAAGAAAATGGCCAGACAGCGCCGGGGCATCTCACGATAGCCCACAAGAGCAGTGAGTTGCCCTCAGCTTCTCAGCTACCTTCTATGACTTTGTCTTTGCAGCCTGAATCCACTAGGAAATTGCCAGGAGTCTGCTTTGTATTGTACCATCTGTAGACAGCATTCTTGATGCTTAAAAAAAGAAAGAGAGAGACAGAGAAAGAAACTTCTCATTATCTGAAGTGCTTTTGGTCCAATTTTGAATTTAGTGACCGGCAATGACTAAAATCTCCTTGGCCTATTTCTCTTACATCTAAACAATTTTAATAAATATTTTCAAGATACATTGTCTGCTGGGGAGAGGTGATTCTTATTCTGAATTACTTTGCTATAAATAGCCATACAAGAGCCAAATGAAAACCTGAAGTCAGAGAGTTGCTTTTGCATGAAGTCAGATTATTTTAGAACTGCAGTGCCTCCTATATAGCAGGGAGCTTAAATCGTCCAAGTTGAAATTTCTGATTTTAATAATGGACAGGGACAAAGATATAAAATGGTTGTGTGGTTTTTATTTTCTACATACAATCTCAAATTGAATCCCAAATTTGAAGGATTGGTAAAAATGGTAAACATTTTAGTAATTTTAAATTGTTCAATGCTGCATGTGATCAGAATCCCAATTATTTTTAAAATAAGTGCCTCTATTATATATATATATATACATATATCTAAATATATTCCTCCAAAAAAGTTATATTACCTTGCTCGTCTCAGGAATCAAACCCCAATCACTTCCAGACTGAAGCACTTATAGAGGGGAAAAAAGGCAAAGTGCTCCAGTAATTTTAAATTGCTTTGTACAATGAAAAGTACCTGTAAATTACTGAATGTGGCAATTTGTTCCATAAGCTTTTTGATTTCTAAGTAACTTAGTGGATGTGCTGGTGAAACAGTTTGGCAGGTGCCTCCTGTGATTTAGAGACTGCGCGTACACATCTAAATGTGATTGAAATGTGGCATTAGCAGACCCTGACCACAGGAAGGGTGAGGCAGGTTCTCCAGTTACAACAGCTGGAAAAGCTGAGAAAGACTGTCCTTGACTCCCAGGGAACTTGGGAAAGGTACTAAGAATGCACCATCGAGCTAATGACAGGAAAATGCCCCATGGCTGGCCCTGAAATGATTCATCAAGCCCTGGCCTGTTTTGCTTGCCCTCTGCCTGATGATAAAATGGAGATATTTCTATCCATGGACACGTTCGGCTCCCATCTCACTCAAGCAGCACAGGCTCAGCCTTGCTCGCTGGAGTTCATTTATTTTTTAGAAACAATAATGTTAATTTACTAAAAAAATATATTTATTAGGCTCTTAGAAAGGGATAGGGAACATTTAGGTGCCTTAAGTATTTGTGTGTGTGTGTGAGAGAAATGCTTGGTTTTTTTTAATTACCAGTTTTATTTTTTTCTCAACAATTTTTTTTATTAAATCATAGCTGTGTACATTAATGCATTTATGGGGTACAAGGTGCTGATTTTATGTACAATTTGGAATGCTAAATCGAACTGGTTAACATAGCCTTCACCTCACTTATTTAAGTATTCTGTTAAGACATTTATACTCTACTCTTGATAGATTAGACATGTACCCTTGCAATATGCACCATAGGTGAGGTCCCACTGATTATTCTCCTTCCACCCAGCCTCTGCCTTGAACTTCTTTCCTATAGGAAGTCATCATCTTTACTATTTTGTATAAGAATTTACTGTTCAGCCACAAGAGGGCTGTAGGTACTGGCTCTGTGGACAGCAGCAGTCTTTAAGGTGCTAAGAGGTCAAGTGTGGGTCTGCAATTCAAAGAGTGGGTGATAGGGAGCCAGAGTTTCTGATCAGTGAGCCTTACTGAGTATAGAGAAGGGGCCACAGCAAATTTCATGGCACATGACAATCTGAGTCTTGGGCTCTGGAAATGAGGGTGAAGGGCGGACATGGTCCTGCCTTTCTCATGAGTATACTGTGGAACAAAGCAGTCTGTGAACAAAGTGAGGCTAGCTTCCTTGGAGGCAGTATCTAAACTCTTGAGTCTTTGATTTCAAGAAAGAGTTGCCACTGTGGGGAAACTGAGGCAGGGCATGGACTACCTGGGGAGTATCAGATCCAAAACTACTTTATAAAGATTCTCATGAACGTTCTTTTAAAAAAAAAATAAAAAACAAACAAAAAAAATTCGCACAGAATAGGCCACATATCAGTTGGGTTATTTCAACAGAACAACAATGGTAAGGGGAAAATGACTTTGAGAATTGATGGTGTAAGATGGCCAGTTATGACAAGAGTGTGACACGGAGACATAGATCCTGACCTTTCATTCATTCGCCATCCTGATGGAGATAGAATTCTCTATCCTAGTATATGGGATAGGATTTTGGCAAACCACCGTGGTTTGCCCAAAACTGTCGTTCTTTTGTAAATGTCAGTCCCAAACTCTGGAAAAACGCCCAGTTCTGTGCAAACAGACAGTGGGTCATATTATTAGGTAGACTAATGTCTATGTGTTTTCTGGATGGGTTGAGTCTGGTAGGTGGGTTCTGCTGACTTCGCTTAGGAAGGCTTCCATGTGGACAAGGGCTTGAGTACCAGGGGAACCATTTCTGATACTGTGTCTAGGGAAGAGAGCATAGGGGCTGAAGAGGAAGTGGAGCCCTGATGCCTGCCTGCTCCAAGGAATCTGAGTCTGTCTCACACATAGTCAGCCCTTCATAGCTACAGGTCCCACATCTGCGTATTCAAACAGCCACAAAATATTCAGAAAAGGCCATTAAAATAACACAACAATAAATAAATACAGTAAAACAACTATTTACATAGAATTTCCATTGTCGTAGGTATTACAAGTAATCTAGAGATGATTGGAAATACACATGGCATTTATTTGCCCTAGGTGGTTAGTTGTCTTTAATGTACATGGAGGATTGGTTCCAGAATTTTCCTCATGGACCAAAGCCTACACCTACTCAAGTCCCACATTTAGCCCTGCAAAATCTGAATATACAAAACATTGGCCTCCTGAATGCAGGTTTTGCATCCTGTATTTCTGATCCCCCAATGGCTGAAAAAATAAATCTGTGCATAAGAGAACCCTCATAGTCCAAACCTGCATTGTTTAAGAGTCAACTGTATACAGGAGAATGTGCATGAGTTAAGGGCCAATGCCATGACACTTGATGTGTAGGGGTTTAGTACCTGCGGGGGTCTTGGAACAAATTCTGTCCAGATTCTAATGACTGTACTAGCAGTTTAGATAAGATGGAGGAGACCAGAGGCTTCCCCAGTGGACACAGGATTGAACTTCTCAGGTTAGAGCAGTGATTTTCAACCTCTGTGCCACGGCACACTGATATGCCATGAGAGGATCTTAGGTGTGCCACCAAAAATCTTAAAGATTATTAATTAAATTATTTTCAAAAGAATTTTGAACACAATAAGTATATCCTTTTTTTTTTTAACTCTTCTTTTTGATCAGCATAATTTAAGTGTGCTGAGGAAGTTTAACTATAGGTTCCTTTGATTGTGCCATGAGATAAGGAAGGTTGAAAAACACTGGGCTGGAGTAAGGGGCTTTAGAAAAAGGTGCAGAAGGGGGATTTATGGAAACGAGGTAACACACTGTGCAGAAGTAAGAACGGTCCATGGAAAATGGTTAGGAGGGGGCAGGACCTGTGGCTCAAAGGAGTAGGGTGCCGGCCCCATATGCCAGAGGGTACCTGGTTCAAACTAGCCCCGCCCAAAAACTGTAAAAAGAAAAAAAAGGGAAAGGAAAATGGTTTAGGAGGGACTGGGACGGTCTTTTCTTTGTTAATTAAGTCACCCACAGTAGGGCGGTAGATTGGGAATATACTTCCACCTGTGTGGAGGGAGAGACCAAGAAAGCGCTGCTAAGAAGGAACATTATCTTTTATTTTGACTCAATTTTCTGTTAATCCCCCTCCCCCTGCCCCAACATTCTTCTCAGTGCAGATATAGATTAAGGGGGCATTGACCTTTAGCACTGTCTAGGATGATGGATAAGGAAAGATGCACTTGGGAGCCTTTTAATATACATGCTCTTGGGCTCACACCACCTTCCTGGCTAGAGGGGCCTGAATCACATTTACCTTCATCCCACTTCTGTTTTCACTGCTGCCCAAGAGGAAATAATTTGATTTGGGGCTTCAGGGGTAGGGTGGATAAATGCAGTGGGAAACCACAGAAAATCAGCAAGAAAATTACTAAAGCAAGGGGAAAAAAAAAAGAAAAAAAAAAAAAAACCTTCCCAACCAGCTACATATTTTCTACAACATGAGTTAATGAAATTCTCTTCTCTCTTACGCAGCTGTATTCAGTTTGTTTTACATTGTTTGGTATGTAAAAGGATTTGGCTTTGTGTTACAGAACTAATTGCTTACTAGATATTACATGGATATCAAAATACTTTATAAATATTAATTAATCTTCACCTAATTCCCTGGCAAGCACAAATAACCGGTGGCATATTTATTGACAGCATAAGCAATAATCTGATTCTTAAAGATTTGTTTTCTCTGCAGAATCTTTCTCATCATCTCCAAGTGTCAAAATGCTTCCCCTCCTTTGAGAGCCATATTGTATAGCACTTCCATAATAATCATTAGGAAAATATTAATACAGACGATGTAAAGAGAAACCAACTTTATTATTTACTGAACATTCACCGTTTGCCAGAGCCTGGAGTAAGCATTTTATAGATATTATGTCATTTAATACCCATAATCATCCTATAAGGAAAATGTCATTATCGCTATTTTTTTTTCCCCCAGAAGAAGGAAGAAAGTTTCTGAGGGCTGGATGGTGGCAAGGTTGGGATCCATACCTTGCACCTTCTGCTTATAAAGCTCACAACAAAAGCCCCTCCAGTGAACCTTTCTTGATTCTCACTGCAGAGAGCACATAGAGTGTTTATTGACAACTCCATCCGTTTATTCATTCAAAACATTAATTAAAAAAATAGGAAACTTTGTATCTTTTGTATTAACCTGGATGGAGTTGGAGCACATTCTTCTTAGTAAAGTATCATAAGAATGGAAAAGCAAGTATCCAATGTACTCAATACTATTATGAAGCCAGTAGATGATCTAATACACACCCACATAAGAGAAAAATTCAAGTTGGGAGAATTCAGGTAGGGGGTAGATGGGAGGAGGGAGGGAAATGGGTGAGCTCCCACCTAATGGGCACAAGGTAGGGGTGTATAGCACACCACTTGGGTTCGGGACACAACTACAAGAGGGACTACCTAACAAATGCAAACATTGTAACCTAGTTGTTTGTGCCCTCATTCACATTAACCTAAAATAAAAATAAAAAAAAAAAGAACATTTGTCTGAGTGCCAGTGCTGGGAGAGGCCCAGTGCTGGGCTCTGTTGTGATGCAGGTGGATTGTAAAAGGCAGCGTCTCTTTTTTTTTTTTTTTTTGGGACAGAGCCTCAAGCTATCCCCCTGGGTAGAGTGCCATGGCATCACAGCTCATAGCAACCTCCAACTCCTGGGCTCAAGCGAGTCTCCTGCCTCCGCCTCCCAAGTAGCTGGGACCACAGGCGCCCGCCACAACACCCGGCCTCTTCTTACATTCTTCTAGCAAGAGTTTCTGAGAAATGTTAGCATTATTCCC
>CAUYQV010052212.1:0-41759 GCA_963574575.1 Galagoides demidoff
ATGAACATTCTGGTACAGATATCTGTATTATAGCGTGATTTATGGTCTTCTCGATATATACCTAACAGAGGAATTACAGGATCAAATGGTAGATCTATATTTAGATTTCTGAGTGTTCTCCATATGGTTTTCCAAAAGGGACATATTAGTTTGCATTCCTACCAGCAGTGCAGTAGTGTTCCCTTTTCTCCACAACCCTGCCAGCATGTGTGATTTTGGGATTTTGTGATATGGGTTAATCTAACTGGCATTAGATGATATCTCAGAGTGGTTTTGATTTGCATTTCTCTGAAGCAATAAACATCTTTGTCAAAAAATTAGAAAGATCTTAAATAACCCATGTAATGCTATACCTCAAGAACTGTAAAAATAAGAACAAACTAAAGTTAATCTAAGCAGAAGAAAAGAAATAATAGAAATCAGAGAATAAATATATAAAATAGAGGACTAAGAAAATAATACAATGATCAGAGTTGGGTTTTTGAAAAGATAAAAACATCAAACCTCTAGCTAGACTAACTAAAAAAGAGAGATCAAATCAAATCAAGTCAGAGGTGAGAAAAGGGACATTACAACTCCAAACTCATTCTTGAGGCCAGAATTACCAAGACTAGACAAGGACACAACACCAATACAAAAACCATGGGCCAATATCCTGGATGAATGAAGTATCATAGGCAATTACTATGAACTAGTATATACCAACAAATTGGGAACTCTAGAAGAAATGGATAAATTCCTGGCACACACACGTTATCAAAAGCAAATCATGAAGAAATAGAAAATCCAAACAGACCAATAATGAGTAATGAGATTGAATCAGTAATAAGTGCCCCCTCAAAGACATAGGTTCATGACCTGATGGCTTAACTGTTGAATTCTGCCAAACATTTAAAGGACTAATACTAATCCTTTTAAAACTATTTCAAAAAACTGAAGAGAAGGTAATTCTTTCAATCTCATTCTGTGAGGCCAGAATCACCCTGTACCAAAAACAGACAAGGACATAATAGCAACACAAAAACTATGGATGAATATTCCTGATAAGCATAGATGCAAAAATCCTCAACAAAATACTAGCATACCAAATTAATAGCACATTAAAAACATCATTCACCATGATCAAGTGAGATTCAGCCCAGGGAAGCAAGAATGATTCAACATATACAAATCAACAAATGCAAAGCATAGCAGAATTTTTATGATTAACGGAATCATGAAAAAACATATAATTACTTCAATAGATATAGAAAAAAACATTTGAAAAAAATTTAATATCTCTTCATGATGAAAACTCTTAACAAATTTTGTGCAGAAGGAATGTACCTCAACACATTAAAGGCCATATATGATATGACAAACCCACAGCTGACATCATACTGAATGGTAAGAAAATGGAAAGCTTTTCCTCAAAGATCTGGAACAAAACAAGGGCCCACTTTCACCACTTACCTTTAATACAGTAGTGGAAATCCTAGCCAAAGTAAGTAAATGAATGAAAGAAATCAAGGGCCTTGGAAAGAAGGAGAAACTGTCCCTGTTTACAGATATGATTGTAATATATGGAAAACCCTAAAGACTCCAACAAAAAACTGCTAAAACAAATAAACAAATTCAGGAAAATTATAAGCTACAAGATTAACATGCAAAAATCAGTAGTGTTTCTATACTGCAATAGTGAACCATCTGGAAAGAAAATCAAGAAAGCAATCCTGGCAGGTATGGTGGCTCATGCCTGTAACTGTAGTACTCTGGTAGGCTGAGGCTGGTAGATAAGCAAGCATGAGACCTTGTTGGCTCAGCTCTTATAGCTCAGCAGTTAGGGTGCCAGACACATACACTGAGGCAGGTGGGTTTGAACCCAGCCTAGGCTTTCTAAACAACAACAACAACAACAAAAATAGCCAGGTATTGTGGAAGACACCTGTAGTCCCAGCTACTTGGGAGGCTGAGGCAAGAGAATTGCTTAATCCCAAGAGTTAGAGGCTGCTGTGAGCTGTGATGCTGATCCAGGAGGATCATTTGAACCCAGGAGTTGGAGATTGCTATGAGCTAGACTGATGACAAGGCAAGCTAGCTGGGGTGACAGAGAGAGATTCTGTTTAAGAAAAAACAAAGGCCAGGCACAGTGGCTCACACCTGTAATCCTAGCACTCTGGGAGGCTGAGGCAGGTGGATAACTTGAGCTTAGGAGTTCAAGACTACCCTGAGTAAAAGTGAGATCCCATCTCCACTAAAAATGAAAAACTGAGGTAGGAGGATTGGGTGAGCCCAAGAGTTTGAGGTTGCTGTGAGCTATGACACCATGGCACTTTGCCAAGGGTGACAAATTGAGACTGCCTGAAAAAAAAAAAGAATAAGAATAAGAATAAATAAATGTAATTTTAAAAAAAAGAAGCATTAATACCATTTATAGTAGCTACAAAAAGTTATCAAGGTGCAAGTGTAACCAAGGAAGTGAAAAGTCTCTGCAATAAAAACTACAAAACGTTGATGACAGAAATTGAAGAGGACGCAACAAAATGGAAAAACATTGTGTGTTCATGAATTAGAAGAATTGATATTGCTAAAATGCCCATACTACCCAAAGAAATCTGCAGATACAATGCAATCCTTATCAAAATACCATGGAATTCTTCACAGAAATAGAATTTTTTTTTTTTTTTTTGCAGATTTTGGCTGAGGCTGGGTTTTGAACCTGCCACCTCCAGCATATGGGGCTGGCACCCTACTCCTTTGAGCCAAAGCACTGCCCCTCTTCACAGAAATAGGACAAACAAATTTAAAAGATACACAGAACCACAAAAGACCCTGAATAGTAAGAGCAATCTTGAGCAAAAAGAACAAACAAAGCTGGAGGTATCATCTATCTGACTTTCAAATATACTACAAAGCTATTGTAACCAAGCAGTATGGCATTGTCATAGATATAGACCCAGAGAAATGGACCAAAATAGAGAACATCAAAATAAATCTACGTACTTATAACCAAGTGACTTTCTACAAATGCACCAAGAATACACACTGGGATAAGGACAATCTCTTTAATAGTGTTGGGAAAATTGGATATCCCTATGCAGAAAAATGAAATTAGACTGACCCCTATCTCTCACCATAGAGAAAACCAACTCAAAATGGATTAAAGATTTAACAGCAGATAATATAAAATGACCATAAGAAAACATAGGAGAAATCCTTTATGACATTGATTATACACAGGTAATGGATTTTTTTAGATAAAAACTCAAAAGCACAGGCAAAAATAGTGAAAATAGACGAATGGGATTACATTAGACTGTATTACCTCCTCTTACAATAAAATAAAATAGGGTAAGGAGACAACCTTCACAATGGTACTTGCACACCATGCATCTGGCATGAGGTTAATATCCAGAATACAGCAGGTCCTTGAATAATGTCATCTCATTCAATGTTGTTTTATTATAAGCTTCATAAGAAAAAAAAAATCAATTTTCAGCTAGGGCCACTGTCTGTGTGAAGTTTGTACATTCTCCTCACATCTGTGTTGGTTTTCTCTAGGAATTCATTTCACATCCCAAAGATGTGCATGCTAGGTTAATTGCTATGTCTAAATTGTCCCAGTGCAAGTCAATATAGGTGTGTCTGTGAGTGCATGCTGCAATGGAATGGTATCCTTTCCAGGGTTTGTTCCTACCTTGTACCTTGAGCTCCTGGGATAGGCTCCAGCCAACCATGACCCCAAATTGGAATATGTAGATTGAAAATAAGTGAAAACAAATTATTGTAAAATAAAAATTTGTAAAGTACACAATAACCATACAAATGCATGACAATAAATTATGTAGTACAAAATAACCATGCTATATTTTTCCTTTTCTTTTCCTTTATGATGCCATGGTAGAGTGCTATGGCATCATAGCTCACAGCAACCTCTAACTCTTGAGCTTAAATGATCCTCTTGCCTCAGTTATTATATTTTTAGTAGAGATAGGGTCTCACTTTTGCTCAGGCTGATCTTGAACTCCTAATCTTAGGCAATCTACCTGCCTCAGCCTCCTGGAGTGCTAGGATTGATGAGCCACTGCACCCTGCCTTATTTGTTATTCTTTGTTTTTGAACACCATGGTGATAGGCGTGCTCCTTCCTTGATTTAACCCACCACCCCTTATGACCATTGTTACTCACTGGGTTAGTAATTATCTTAATTGTTTTTTAATAATCTTCCTTAAATATATTTACTTCACATTTACTTCAATATTAGAGATATTTAGAGGTTTGGTGATATTTCTGTGACCAGAAATAGTATTGATGATATTTCCATGACCAAAAAATATGCTAGAGGAACTTAACTCTCATATCAATACCCTATGATAAAATTAGTTTTCCTATATATCATTTCTCTTGATGTCACAGTCTCCAGGAATCTATCAATGACTTTAAGTGAGAACCTATTACATATATGGAATTCAAACAGCTCAATAGGTAAATAATCTGATTTAAAAATGGGCAAAGGACTTGAGTAAATATTTCTCAAAAGACATAGAAATGGCCAACAGATATATGAAAAATGCTTAATACCACTAATTATCAGGGAAAGGCAAATCAAAACTATACCTCACCCCAACTAAAATAGCTATTATCGAAAAGGAAAAACAAAAACAAATACTGATGTGGATGTAGAGAAAAAGAAACTTTTATACACTATTGGTGAAAATGTAAATTGGTTTAGCTATTATGGAAATACATTTTAACCTGGAAACTATTCCAAGAACGGTCTACTGGGAAAGCAAAAATTGAGATTTCTTTCTGTAGCTATTATTCTTGTGTGTCAGTGAAAACTTTAGTCCATGTAAACTGGGTAATCAATTTAAAAATAAGTGTCCTAGAGTTGGGCATGGTGGCTTGCATCTGTAATTCCAGCTACCAGCAGGTTGAGGCAAAATGATTGCTTGAACCCAGTAGTTTGAATCCAACTTGAGTGACAGTGTCTCTAAAAAAGTGAAAAAAAAATTAGCCAGTCTTGCTGTGTACCTGTAGTCCCAGCTCTTTTGGAGTGGGAGGAATGTGTAAGCCCAGGAGTTCGAAGCTGTAGTGAGCTATAATAGTACCACCATACTTCAGCCTGGGTGACAGAGAGATGATGTCTTTAAAAAAAATTAAAAATAAAAAAATTAAGATTGAAATAATCCCAAATATCTTTTCTGACCATAATGGAATGAAGAACAGGAAAACATTACAAAAACTGATGTAACTAAGAGTTGTTTTTCTGAAAATATAAACAAAATCAACACACCAACCAAGATAAAAAAGAGAGAAGATTCAAATAAATAAAATGAAAGAGACTGATGCCATAGAAATAAAACGATTATAAAGAACTACTGTGAACAGCTACATACCAAAAGATTAAACAACCTAGAAAAATAGATAAGTTTCTAGAAACATGCAACCTACTAAGATTGGGTCCAAAAGAAATAGAAAGCCTGAATGGACCAATAATAAGGACATTAAATCAGTAATCCAAAACTTCCCAACAAAAAAAGCCAAGGAACAGGTAGTTTTACAGTTGAATTCTCCTGAACATTTAAACAAAAATTCTTAAACTCTTCCAAAAATAGAAGACTATGGAAAACTTCCAAACTCATATTATGATGCAAGCATCACCCTAGCACCGAAGGCGGATGAAGCCACCACAGGAAACTGAAAGGCAAATATTCCCAATGAACATGGATGCAAAAATACTAGATAAAATATTAGCAAATTGAATTCAACTGGAATATACCATGACCAAGTGAGATTTATCCCTGGGATGAAAGAATGTTTTAAAATTTGCAAATCAGCATGACATATACTACATTAACAGAATAAAGAAAAAAATCATATGATTATCTCAGTAGATGTGGAAAAAGCATTTGACAAATTTCAACACCTTTTTCACAGTAAAAAAGAAAACAAAAACCTCTCAATAAATTAGATATAGAATAAATTAGATATAGAAGCAACTTTTTGTGTAAGGCCATACATGAAAAGTTTATAGTTGGCTGCGCGCCTGTGGCTCATTCGGCTAAGGCGCCAGCCACATACACCTAAGGTGGCGGGTTCGAATCCCCAGCCCGGCCCACCAAACAACAATGACGGCTGCAACCAAAAAATGGCCAGGTGTTGTGGCGGGCACCTGGGGTCCCAGCTACTTGGGAGGCTGAGGCAAGACACTCGCTTGAGCCCAGGAGTTGGAGGTTGCTGTGAGCTGAGATGCCATGGCACTCTACCTGGGGGATAGCTTGAGGCTCTGTCTCAAAAAAAAAAAAAAAAGTTTACAGTTAACATCATAATCAATGATATATAACAAGGCAAGGATGACCACTTTCATCTCTTCAATTTAACTTAGTACTAGAAGTCCTAGCCAGAGCAATTAGGCAAGAAAAAGAAATAAAATGGCATTCAATTTGGAAAAAAAGTAAAAGCATCTCTGTAGATGATATAATCTTCTATGCAGTAAACCTTAAACACACCATAAAAACATATTGTTAGAATCAATGTGAGCAGATGAATTGAGTAAAGTTTATTATACAAATCAATATGTAGGCCCTGTCAAAATTTCAATGACATCCTTTGCAAAAATAGATAAAACAATCATAAAATTAATACAGAACAACAAAAAACTTTGAAGAGCAAAGCAATCTTGAGCAAGAAGAACAAAGATAGAAGCATCATATATCCTGACTTCAAAATACATTATAAAGCTACAGGAATCCAAACAGTATGCCATAGGAGACCAGATGCAGTGGCTCATACCTGCAATCCTAATATTATGGGGGGCTGAGATGCAAGAATCTCTTCAGCTCAGTTCAAGACTAGCTGAATCCCTGAGCAAGAGTGAGACTCTATTTTTACTAAAAATAGAAAAAAATAGACAGCTGTGGTGGCTTGCACATGTAGCCCCAGCTACTCAGAAGCTTGAGGCAGGAGGATCACTTCTGCTCAGGAGTTTGGATTCCTGTGAGCTAGATTGATGCCATAGCATTTTAGCGTCAGAGCAAGACTCTGTTAAACAAATAAACAACACCAAAAAAAAAAAAAAAAAAGGAAACTCCAAACCCAAATAACAATATGGAATTAGAACAAAAACAGATATATAAACCAATGGAACAGAATAGAGAGCCCAGAAATAAATTCACCCATTTATGATTAATTGATCTTTAAGAAGACTATCAAGAACACATAATGGAGAAATGATGGTCTTGGAAAAACTGTATATTCAAAGGTAGAAGAAGGAAATTGGGCCTTTATCTCATACTTTAAAGTGAATAAACTTAAAATGATTAAAGAATTAAACATAAGACCAGAAACTATAAAACCTATTGAAAGAAAAGAGGTTAAAAGCTTTTTGACATAGGTCTTGGCAGTAATTTTTTATTTTGATATGATACCAAAGGTACAGAAAATAAAAGCAAAAATAGATAAGAGGGATTCCAAGCTTCTGCACAGTAAAGGAAACAATCAACAGAATGAAAAAGCAACCTGTGGAATGGGAGAAAATATTTGCAAATCATATGTCTACTAAGTGGTTAATTTCCAAAATTCATAAGGAATACACACAACTGAAAAGAAAAAACAAATAACCCAGTTAAAAAATGGGCAAAAGGCTTGAATAGCATTTTTCCAAAGAAGACATACAAATCACCAACAGATATGAAAAGGTATTCAGTGTCATGAAATCATCAGAGAATTGCAAATTAAAATCACAATGAGATATCATCTCATATTTGTTAGAATGTCTATTATTGAAAAGACAAAATATAACAAGTGTTGGTAAAGATGTGGAGACATTAAAATCCTTTTACACTGTTTGTGGGTATGTAAATTGATATAGCCATTATCAAAACAGTAAGGATTTTCTCCAAGAAGTTAAAACTAGATCTACCTTATTATCAGAAATCCCACTTCTAAATATATATATATATATATATATATATCCAAAGTAAATGAAATCAAGATCTTAAAGAGATATCTGCACCTCATGTTCCCTGTAGTATTATTCACAATAGCCAAGATAAGTGTCCATCAATGAATGCCTAAAGAAAATGTGATTGACACTCAAATACACACTATTATTAGGAATATAATTCAGCCTTTACAAGGAAACTAATCCTGCCATTTACAACATAGGTAAAACTGGAGAATATTATGCAAAGTGAAATAAGCCGGACACAGAAAGACAAATATTGCATGATCTCACTGAAATGTGGAATCTAAAATAGTCAAATTCATAGAAGCATAGCATTAAACAGTGGGAAACAGGGAAATGTTGGTCAAAAGTTTCAGTTATGAAAGATGAATAAATTCTGGAGATCTAATGTATAGCCTGGTGACTGTAGTTAATATACTACTGTGTACTTGAAGTTTGCTAAAAGGGTAGATCTTAAATGTTCTCAACACAGACACACACAGACACACACAGAAAATTGTAATTATGTGAGGTGATAGATATACTCATTACAGGTATACCTCAGAGATATTGCATATCAGGTTCCAGACCAGTGCAATAAAGCAATTTTTTTTTTTTTGAGACAGAGCCTCAAGCTGTTGCTCTGGGTAGAGTGCCATGGGGTCACAGCTCACAGCAATCTCCAACTCCTGGGGTTAAGCAATTCTCTTGCTTCAGTCTTCCAAGTAGCTGGGACTACAGGCACCCGCCACAACACCTGGCTATTTTTTGGTTGCAGTTGTCATTGTTGTTTGGCAGGCCCGGGCTGGATTTGAACCCGCCAGCTCTGGTGTATGTGGCTGGTGCCTTAGCCACTTGAGCTACAGGCAACCAGCCTAAAGCAAATATTTTAATAAAGTGAGTCACACAAAGTTTTTAGTTTGCCAGTATATATAAAAGTTATGTTTATATTGTACTGTAGTCTATTAAGTGTGCAATAGCATTTTGTCTAAAAAATTTGCACATCTTAGTTGAATAATACTTTATTGCTAAAAATGTTAGTAATCATCTAAGCCTTTGGTGACCTGTGATCTTTTTGCTGGTGAAGGGTCTTGTTTGATGTGGATGACTACTGACTGATCAGAATGGTGGTTGTTGAAGTTTAGGTGGCTGTGGGAATTTCTTAAAATAACACAACAATGAAGTTCGCTGCATCAATTGACTGTTCTTTCATAAAAGATTTCACTGTTTGATGGTGTTTACCACAGTAGAACTTCTTTCAAAAGATAGACGACAACTATAGCCCAGGATGAAGGAGAGAAATGGAGTGGGAAAGGAGGGGAGAGGGGGTTTTGACAGAGGGAGGGTAAAAGGCAGGACCACACGTATGGAGCATATGACAGTCAAATCTGTGAAGTGTAGAACATAGATGTTTTGGCACAATAATCAAGTAAATGAGGTGAAAGCTATGATGATTGGCTTGATGTAACCACATCAGATTGTATTAAAAAAATCAGCACATTGTACCTCACATATGCATGAATGTATTCATGATCTATGTGTATTTGACTTAATAAAATTAAAGAAAAAATTGGAGTCAATCCTCTCAAATTCTGTTACTTCTTTATGAGCTAAGATGGAATAGTCTAAATCTTTTGTTGTCATTTTAACAATGTCCATAGTATCTTCACCAGGCATAGATTTCATGTCAGAAAGTCACGTTCTTTGCTCATCCATAGGCAGCAGCTCTCATCTGTTCAAGTTTTATCATGAGATTGTAGCAATTCAGCTTCCACTTCTTCTTCATCTTTTTTTTTTTTCTTTTTTAAGGCAAGCATAGACTAAAGTTCATGGAGGAAGAGAAAGATATTTACAGAGTAAGAGCAAGATAAAGGCTTGCAGAGCAGGATATGTTTATCATGTGTGAACAGCCCTCCACTGCCAGGGCAAGTAAGCAAAGAGGCCTCAGTCTTCACTTCTAATTCTCTCGTTATTTCTGCTCCATCTGCAACTGCTTCTTCCACTGAAGTTTGACACCCAAAGTCATTCCTGAGAGTTGGAATTTATTTCTTCCAAATTTCTACTGATGTTGATATATTGACTTCCTTCTAATAATTAAATGTTCTTATTAGCATCTAGAATAGTGAATGCTTCCTAGCAGGTTTTCTTTTCTTTCTTTTTTAAAATTTCTTACTATTTATTTATTTATTTATATTGAGATAGAGTCTCACTTTGTCAACCTCGGTAGAGTGCTGTGGTATCATAGCTCACAGCAACCTCAAACTCTTGGGCTCAAGTGATTCTCTTGCCTCAGCCTCCCTAGTAGCTGAGACTACAGGCACCTGCCACAATGCCCAGCTATTTTTGTTGTTGTTCAGCAGGCCCAGGTTGGGTTTGAACCCACCAGCCCCAGAACATGCGGCTGCTGGTGCACTAACCACTGAGTGACAGGTGTCCAGCCCCTAGCAGGTTTTCAATTTTGCCCAGGTCCATTAGAGGAATCACCATCTATGGCAGCTATAGCCTTATGAAATGAATGTATTTCTTAAATATAAGACTTTCAAAAAGTCTCCAGAAAGAGATTCAAAGATGTGAGAAAAACCTAGCTTTTGTAGCTCCTACATGAATTCAGCATCTGCAGGTTTCCAGAACCCTGCAGCTGCTCAGACAAGGTAATGTTTAGGTAATGGTAGACGATGCCTTGCCTTGCTCGCTAGCTACACTGATAGTGCAAGGAGTAACAGACACACTCTACTTTAACCTACTCCTGTAGGATAATTGGCCTAGAATTTGGCATCACTATTTTATACTGGAAATAGTGAGATCATGAGGGCTCAGGACTGCTTTGAGGTTTTAGTCTAACTTCACCACTAATTCAGAATGTGATTTGGAGCAAGTCACTTAATGTCTATAGATATCAAAATTCTTATCAGTAAAATGTCAATGAGATAATGAATTTGAAAACACTTGCAAAATCAAAAGTACCAAGATAATAATTCTTCCATCCCCAAAGGTTATGAATATTATTAAAATCTACCTCATGGAAGAAGAACATACAACAGAGACTCAACTGTGATCATGAATGAGTCTACAGAAGTGATATCACATTTTGGAAGATCGAAGTTCTGATAAATACTGGCCACCAACCTGCACCTGAGATAATTCAGATTTTCACAGGAAACACAGCGCTCCTAGCTGAGTTCTGTCTGGATGGCATAAAGATAATCCAACAATGTGTTCCTAATTTCAAAGAAAGTGAACTGTGTCTTAAAAAGCCAAGAGAAACTGATGAGAGATGCATTAATATAGGCGTAAAGCTCTAGAACAAATTCATATTGCTGTGAAAGAGGATCAGAAAGAAGAAAGTCTCGTGGAAGGCAGAGTCCTTGAAAGTCAGCTTTGGATGGACAATATGTGCAAAAGGGTGTTCAACCTTTTTGTTAGGCAGCTTCAGGGACAGGGGCTGCCCTTTTTAAAGAGCTTGGGTTACTGAGAGACTGAGTCAGAAACCATGTTAAGTACCTAAAATAGCTTCTTGTCAAAGAGTAAAATTCTGCATGGTTAAGGACAGGCAGAGGTGTGACACACAAGGTAGGTAGTTTACGACTAACTTTACCACCACTGAAGCCAGAAAAGCCAGCTGATGTGTCAGACATGTTAGAAAGCGAAAGTATGCCACACTCATATGGTAGCTTTCTCCCCAGGCATTTCAAGGAAGAAATTAAAAAGCCACTTCTTTAATGGTGCCTATTACGCAATAATATAGATAATCTCAGGGCCCATGAGCATAATTTTCTACACGGTCTCAGAAATGTAGCCATATATTGCCCCATTCTCTCATGGAAATAGCCGGAGAAATATAAATATCAAGACTATGAGAACATCAAAGGCCTCATTAGAAAAGCTCCCACACAGAAAAATGTGTGGGCCTGAGTTTTCCCATTCTGGAAGGGCAAGACCTAAACTAATGCTGCTGGGATTAGATAATGGAAGTCTTTAGAGAAACATGGCTTAACTACTAAATAAATGATACACAGACCACCAAATAGCCTTCCCCTTATAACAATGCTAGCATTATGATTTTGATTTGAAAGGCACAGAGAGACATTTTGCATCTTTTAGTAACAAAAAGATCTTAAGATTTGTCCCAAATCTGGCTTTTTCTTAATTTTTTTTCTACCCGAGGAACTATAATCCTTATCTTTAAATTTTACAAAATTCTTTTATATTCTCTAGACTATTACCTAATAGATAAGTATTACTGATTACAGAACATTCTCTTTCCTTCCTTCCTTTCTCACTTTATCACCCTCAGTACAGTGCAATACAAAGCTCTCAGCAACCTCCAACTCCTGGGCTTAGGCGATTCTCTTGCCTCAGCCTCCAGAGTAGCTGGGACTACAAGCCCTGCCACAACACCTGGCTATTTTTTTGTTCCAGTTTGGCCAGGTCAGGCTCGAACCCACCACCCTCGGTATATGGGGCTGGCATCCTACCCACCGAGCCACAGGCACCACCCAGAACATTCTCTTTTCAAATCCTTGTTCTGTCCCTTACTGGCAGGAAGAGCTGAGTGATCTTGAACAAAAACTCTGAACCTCAGTTTTTTAATCTGCAAAATAAAAACCATCACTTAACAGGTTTATTGTGAGGCTTAAATTAGACTGAGTGCATGCCTGTATACTGTTCTCCTTTCTCCTTTTCTATATTCCCAAAGCCATGATAGGTGCAAGACAAATTTCTGTTTAATTTACTCTATTTATTTATTTATTTTTTAGATAGAATCTTACTGGGTCACCTTGGGTAGAGGTGTGGTGTAATAGTTCACAGCAACTTCAAACTCCTGGGCTCAAGTAATCCCCTTGTCTCAGGCTCTGGAGAAGCAAGGACTACAGGTGGCCACCACAATGCCTGGATGGCTTTTCTATTTTTAATAGAGACAGGGTCTCACTCCTGCTCAGACTGGTCTTAAATGCCTGAGCTCAATCTATCTACTTGCCTCAGCCTCTGAGAGTGCTAGGATTATAGGCATGAACCGCTTGAGCCTGGCACAAATTTCTGTTTAAAGACTAGATAATAAATGAATAAGGCAGTAAAATAGAGGCATTGTAAGCAATTTTGTTGAGAAAGGATTTCCTTAATTCTCCCCAGGTTAAATTAGAAGCATACACCTATACTGTCATCCAGACAGTTCATGCATTATACTGAGGATGAATTAACATATATCCATGTATCCTATCCAGTCTACCAACTAAAAAAAAAAAATCAATCTGATCACATTTCATAGCTGTTATTTTTATACTCACAGTGTCTCAGGTACTTTACAGAGTAAATCTAAGTCAATTAAAGTGGTAAAAACACAAAAACTAGAAACATGTATGGTTTTAAGGCTTTATGATAGACTTATAATACTTTTACAATAAACTAGCTTCAGTGTCCTTGAATGCAAACCTTCTTTTGAGTATTTGTTGAACCTTCTTTTTTTGCTTAAAAAAAGCACAGTAGACATTAAGAGATTTAAACAGATACTAGAACATGCTAAAACTAAAACAGCATGAAATAGTATCTCAAGTTCAATAAGCATTTTATGTATTCTAATCATAGTATTTGTCTAGCTGATGGTGTAAGAAGCAATCTATCATATTGTATGCAATTAGCTCATTGTGCAGATAAAAAAGTAAAACCATCCTGAAACAGGAAACCAATATTCTTCCTGTTTAATCAACAAAAGTTTATTCTTTTCATCTGATTATTCTTGCTCTTGTCCACATCATACTGCTCACATGTTCAGCATAGTTCTATGACAAAGAGAAAATTTTCATGAGTTACTTTTGTATACCCACCCCCTTAAAGAAAGGAGGAGGAAAAATTGTTTCATACAGAAGGTGTTGCATGAATTAAAACTTTACTTAGTGTGGGTTAATGTAACCAAGAGGGATTTCACCTACATCCATTCAGTCAGTACATGGGGGTTTAAAGAAATTCCAAAGAGTCATCAGAAGAGGAAAAATAAAGGTAATGTTTTCTCAGACAGGTAGAGTCTTTGAAAATATGTGTAATATGTAAAACATTTTGACACCCCCATAATATTTTTCCAGAATTAACAGTATAAATTGCTCCTCTTGTTCAAGAGCTTCCTATCACTCTCTGTAATCACTACTCACAGTAACCTCAACCTCTGCCACAATGTACAAGATGCAACTCTTGACTTGCATTGCACTAACTTTTGCCCTTGTCACAAACAGTGCACCTATTTCAAGCTCTACAAAGGAAACACGGCAACAACTGGAGCAATTACTGCTAGATTTACAGATGCTTTTGAATGGCGTTAATGTAAGTATATTCCCTTTCTTACTAAAATTATTACATTCCAACTTTTGCTGGAGTTTTTTTAAATAACACTGTGTTATGCTTTCTCAGAATAACAAGAATCCCAAACTCTCCAGGATGCTGACACTTAAATTATATGTACCCAAGAAGGTAAGTACAATTTTCTATGTTCAATTTACATTTTAATAAATTTCCAAAGTAATATAAAAATTTGAACGTTGATTGGGTTAATAGCACCTCATCTGAGGAAAAGAATGATAACTTTAATATATATATTTTTAAAAAACAAGGTTTGATAATTAGGTTTCTGTTATAATGGTTTGCCTATATTTTTTATATGTACTTATCTGTTTGGGGAGAGGAAGTAGGAAAAACACAAGAATAATATTCTCACTTTATTGCTGGGACAATGGCAAAAGAAAATGATGTTAATTTATTATCTTTAATAAAAATGTAAAACTCTAAAAATATTTGGTTATAGCATTTTAGCATGTAAAATATCAAAATTGATTTCATGCAAATCCACTTAAAAATATTTTATTGTTTTAGAAAAAATTCTATCTTTGAGAAGCAACATAGTATAGTAATAAACAGCACAGACTCTGGCAGTAGATTATCTTAAGTGAAATACCAGCTCTGACACGTTCTAGTTTTGTGACCTTGGGCAAATTACTTACTCTGGGACTCAGTTTCTTGCCTACTGACATGAATAATAATTGTATATACTTAATATAGTTTTATGAGGATTAATGAACAAATGTCAAGTACTCAGAATAGTGTCTGGCATGTGGTAAACACCAGGTAGACATTAGCTATTATTAGTAATATTTGAGACAAAAGAATTTTGTCTCAAAGGACAAAGTAAAATTTTGGACTTACACAGCTTCTTACCCATAGAACTAGAGGCTTAGGATGCTATATAACTTATTTTCCAAGATCAAAAGCGTCATTTGTTTGTTTTGGGATTCAAACAGTTAGAGCATGAGCATAGACAATCCAAGTTCCTAGGCTGCAAAGGGGTATAAGTTTCCTAGTATTTGTGCCAGTCACGGAGCATGGGCAAAATTTTAGTGCCAGAAAGAGCTTGTGCCAGGGTGAATTCAAACTTAGAACAAAAATAGGAGTTAAGGGGACACAGATGCAATCCTGTTGATCCACTTCTATTAGTTCAAGGAAATGTGGCTTTAAACTATTCTCTTAAAGGATGAAAAGAAAATAGCTTACAAATGCTCCTCTAGTTCCATGAGATACATAATTCTTAACTCCAGCAATATTGTCACTAAACTGTTTTCTGAAGGAAATAGGTGTAGCTCTAATTTGCTCATGCCAAAAATTTAAGCTCTAAACTTGTAGAACTTGTAGTAGTAAATTGAGAGGGCAGAAGATGGACTTGTCAGGAGAACGGTAGAGCCTAGCCCCTGTTTTCCCTCTAATGATTGTTAGAAAGATAATACGCATAATTTAGGGGTGGTTGAGTTCTTTGAAATCTAACAGTTTCTAAATGACAACTCAAACTATTTGAAACCAAAAGTAATGTGATAAACTCTATTCATTTGTTCATTTAACCACCATTCCATGTTTACAAAGGATTTTAGAAATTAATAAAAACACGTAATTCAAAGGATGCTGTATTAATGCTATAATGAAAAAGAAGTACAATTTAACCATGGCTCTGCTCACTTATGGTGCCTTGGGGAAGACACAAATTCTGAGATTTTGTTTCTTCATTTGTAAAATGGAGACAATAATACTGTATTTTTTACCTCAAAAAGTGGCTGTGAGACTTAAATGAGCTTATTTAAGAGAAAACACTTTGCATCAGGAGGCCTGTCCAAAAATCCTTCAAATATTGTGATTTTTATTTGGTTATGACAAATAATTTTTTATAAAATGCATCTTAATGTAGCTATTAAGAATAGCAAGACTAATAGAAAACTAAACGTTTAAGATGCAGTTAAATATGTCTTGTTCCAGGCTATATTGAGAGTTGTTACTACATGATTACAATTACCTAACATGTAATATCTTGGGATAGGTGGCGTCCAAGAGCTCCTTCCTTAACATTTTGTGATTCTCAACTCTTAGATGATCAAATATTAGAATCATAGAATGCGATTCTTACACTTCCATATTCTAACTGCTTTGGTTCTAATGATTTTTATGCAGACTATAAAAGTTATCACTCAGAGTCGATGATTTGCATTTAGATGCAGATGTGTTGTCTTTTTGCAAAGCCAAATTAAGCTGAAACTAATGACTCATTTGTTGCCCACTAACAAGTTAATGCTAGTAAGAGGTACTTGAGCCCTAGTTTTTTCACATTTAATAATGTAAACTATATTGATCCATCCTTACAGCAATAGTGAGAACAGGGAGAATGGTAAAAACTATATACAGCAACTCTTAATAACTTTGAGATTAATTTCCAATTCTGACTTTTAGATAGGGTAAACTGATCTGATAATTATTATTATTCTAGGTCACAGAATTGAAACATCTTCAGTGCCTAGAAGAAGAACTCGAACCTTTGGAGAAAGTGCTAGATTTAGGTCAAAGCAAAAACTTTCACTTGGGAGATACCAGGGAAGTAATTGGCAATATCAATGTAACGGTTCTGGAACTAAAGGTAAGGCATCATTTTATTTGCTGTCCTGGAAACAAAATAAATAGGAGGGGGAAAGCACTGTATTTTAAAGTGGTATAACTTTTTTTGGTGAAGTACATGCATTTAATAAGCCAACATTTTAAGTACATAGTGAACACGAACCATTTTTAATACACATTGTGGAACTGGGAAGTATAAGCTAGAAAGGTTATTGAAGGGTTTTTCAAATGGTTTTTCCCTATCATCTGATAGGACTAACCACAAAAGATTTGTCTCAAAAAATGGCAGCCGGGAGGGTGGGTGGAGGGAGGGTGATTGGTGGGATCACACCTCTGGTTCATCCTATAAGTATACATGTGAATCTCTCTAAATGTAGAATATAAATGTCTTAACACAATAACTAAGAAAAAGACGTGAAGGCTATGTTAATCAGTTGGATGAAAGTATTTCAAATTGTATACAGAAACAGTACACTGTACCCCATGATAGTATTAACAGACAGATATAAATATTAGGGAAAGTAAAAATAAAATAAAATAAAATAAAAGTAACTCTGTTTCCAAATGAGCCACTTTATTAGTGAATTGTTTTAGTTTAATTTTAAAAAATGCATTAAGATCAATGTCATCTAGACATTAAGTTCCTTAATTATGTCAAGAGGTTCGCTCAAAAATAATTGACTAACATCAGAAAAGTCACTCTAGACCCTTGTTACAAATTTCGGATAAAACTGAAACTCAGAAAACCGTGTTTCAAAATCCAGATACTTAAAAAAATTTAACTCCCCAAGAGATTATAATATTTAAATAATTATGTTTGAGAGGGTATATAACACTACAATAGTTTATTTAAAAGGAATATTTACTTAAAGAGAATATTCTATCTCACTTAGTGTTTGTTCCCAGGGAAGGAATTGCTTCAAATTTGAAAAAGCCCTCCCTTGTATCTCACTGTTTATCAAAGTATTTCCGTCTTAGCTCTTCAGCTAAAGTAGTTTGAAATAGCTGCTTTTGGCAGGAGTAGTAAATTTGTAAAATGTCAGTCCACAGGACAAAATTTCTAAAGCTTAGACTTGTAAAAGTTGGCAAACTTACCTGCATTGAGGCTAGGGTCAGGTAGGGGTTAGTATAAGTACTATATTTTAGAATCTCATAAGGACACAGGCTTTGGTTACATAATTTACTTTTGTACATTTTAAGTCAAAGTTATAAGTGTGCCTTTTACCTAGAATGTGTAATTTATGAAGACTCATCACACGAAGTTCCCCCAAACAGAAGGTTTTCCTAACTTACTCTGGGCTTGTTCTATCTTGCTTTGGGGAAAACAGGCAGAGATTTATTGAAGTAGAATAAGAACAGACTTTTAATCAAGATTTAGAAAAGAAGAAAGCATAATATACACATTAGTCCATACAGTTAACCTATATAGATGTAGATGTACCCAGAGGAAAAGAGGGCAAACAATTTTATTTTGAATAAAATATTTGTCTAGAACTATTTTAATGTTTTTTGCATCCAAGTCAGGAGAAAATAATCTTGTATTCATCAAAAGAATTAACAGTTGGGGAAAATTCCAACTTATATGTTAGCATCACTTGGTATCATAACAATATATATATAATTTTGGTATACCATTTTGATCATTTCAAGAAAATGTGAATGATAATGATTAATAATTTTGAAAATAAAGGCCATAACTTCATAAGACTTCAATTAAGAATAATTATATATGTGGTAAACTACTATGAACTAAAAAAATTAAAAATTTTCTTTTATAGGGATCTGAAACAATCATATGTGAAAATAATGAGACAGCAACCATTGTAGAATTTCTGAACAGATGGATTACCTTTTGTCAAAGCATCATCTCAACAATGACTTGATAATTAAGGGCTTCCCTTTTAAAACATCTAAGGCTTCTATTTATTTAAATATTTAAAATTTTTATTTATTTTTGAATGTATTGTTTGCTACCTTTTATAACTATTAGTCTTAGTCTTAAGATTATAAATATGGATCTTTTGAGATTCTTTTTGTAAGCCCTAGGGGCTCTAAAATGGTTTCACTTAAATTATTTATCCCACAGTATTTATTATATTGAATTGTTAAATATAATGTCTGTGTAGATTGGTTAATAAAATTATTTAATAAAGTTGATGAATATAAACAAACCCATGTATTTGTTATTTTGTGAACAGCAGAGTAAGCCATAAAATATTTCTGAATTACTCAAGTGAGTTCATATGAACAATAGCAAAGATGCTTACAAAAATACTCTTCATCTGATGAAGTTATCTATAATAGAACAGTGCTGTGGGCATCTCAAAGCCCTTGCTGTCTCCTCTTAAAAGTGGATCAGCTTGAGTTCTTTATAAATTCTGGTTATTAGCCTTTTTCAGATTTGTGAAATCTGGAATCAGAACGTGAATATCTTCTTGTATCCTCAATATTGTGTCATTGCTTTTTTGACTGAGTCCTCATCTGTGCAGAAACTTTTTAACTTAATAAGTTCTCATTTATCTACTTTTATTGTTCTTGTGATTGCAATAGGGTTTTCTTCATGAATTCTTTTCTTAGGCTGATAAGATCCAGAGTTCCCCCCACACTTTCTTCTAGAGTTTTTGTAGTTTCATATCTTACATTTAAATCTTTTATCCATTGTGTTTATTTTTCTAAGTGGCTACAAGTGTGGGTCTTGTTTCAACCTTTTACATGAGGCTAACAGTTCTCTCAGAACGATTAATTAAATAGGGATTCTTTTCTCCAGTGTGTGCTTTTGTTTGCTTTATCAAAGATCAGCAATATGACGCTGATTTCATCTTTAGATTCTCTATTCTATTCCATAGATCTATGTTCCTATTTTTGTGCCAGTACTATGCTGTTTTGATCACTATCAACTTGTGTTATAACCTGAAGTCCAGTAAAGTGAAACCTCTAGATTTGTAATTATTTTGTAGAATTATATTGGCTATTTTTTTTTCTGGTTCCACATGAAACAAACAATAATTTTTTTTCAAGATCTTCAAATATTTGACATTTTTATTTTAATAGAGATTGCATTAAATCTGTAAATTGCTTTGGGTAGCATAAACATTTTAACAATATTGATTCTTCCCAGTCATAAGCATGGTATTTTTTCCATCTGTTAACATCCTCTGCTATTTCATTTTTCAGTGTTTTATAGTTCTCTTAGTAGAGATCTTTCACATTCTTTATTAAGTATATTTCAAGGTATTTGAAGGATTTGCTGCTATGAAGGGTATTGTATCCTTGATTTGATTCTCAGCTTGACTACTGTTGGTGTATGTGAAAATTATTGATTTTATATCCTGAGATGTTACTATATTTCTTAACCACTTCTTGGGGTTGATTCCTTGGGATTTTCCAAATATAAGATAATATCATCAGCAAAGAGTGATAGTTTAACCTCCTCTGTCCCCATTTGGATACCCTTGATATCTTTCTCTTGTCTGATTTCATTGGCTAGGACTTCCAGCCCTCTGTTGAAAAGTAGTGGTAACAATGAACATACTTGTCTAAAAGAGGAAACAACCTCATTAATAACTGGGAAAAAAACATGAACAGAATCTTTTCTCATGAGGATAGACAAATGGCCAACAAGCACATAAAAAAATGCTCATTGTCCCTAATTATCAGAGAAAGGTAAATCAAAACCACTTTGAGATATTACCTAATCTCAGTGACAATGGCCTGCATAAAAATGACATACAGCTGTAGATGCTGGCATGGGTGTGGAGAGAGGGAATACTCACTGTTAGTGGGACTACAAACTAGTACAGCCTTTGCAAGAAGAAGTTTGGAGACTCTTCAAAGAACTAAAAGTAGACCTCCATTTCTTTCTGCAATACCATTACTAGGTGTCTACCCCAAAGAAAAAAAAAGTCATCTTATCATAAGAACATTTGCAATTGAATATTTATCTCAGGTCAATTCACAATCACAAAGATGTGGAAAAAATCTAAGTGCTCATCAACTCATGAATGGATGAATAAACTGTGGCATATATATGCCTTGAAATATTATCTATCCATAAAAAATATGGAGACTTTGGGCAGCACCTGTGGCTCAAAGGAGTAGGGCATTGGCCCCATATACCAGAAGTGGTGGGTTCAAACCCGGCCTCGGCCAAAAACTGCAAAAAAAAAAAAAAAGAGAGACTTTATCTTTTTCCTATTTACATGGAAGGATCTGGAGAACATTGTTCTAAGTAAAGTATCCTAAGAATGGAAAATCAAGCATCCCATGTACTCAATACAAAGTTGAAAATAGTAGGTTAATAACTACAGATACACATGACAGAAAACTCAATTAAATTCGAGAAGGGAGCTTGGGGCTTGTTAAGTTAATGGGTACAACGTATGGGTATATGGCATACTTCCTGGGGGAAGAACACAGCTACATCTTGGACTTTTTCTTACAAACACAAGTAATATAACCCAATTGTATATACCCTCATATTCCTCACATTAGTCCGAAATAAAAAAAAAAAAAAGTTGTTCAGATCCTTAGTTCCAGTCTCTTGGCAGATTATAAAATTTTCTTTCTCCTTAAATTTAAGAATACCAATATTTTCCTTCTCTCTAAATTTAAATAAAATTCCCAATACAAACATTCTTGAAACTCTTCTTAGATTTGGTGTGCCTCTCTACCCATTCTCCTCTCACACCTTGTTCTCTGCCTTCAGAGACGCAAATGTTTTTGAGCTCTGAGGTGGAGAAGATCCTCTAACTCTCCTTGGAGTAGCCTCTGGGTAGTTGTGACCCTCAATCAAAAAAACATTTCCTCAAAGTAGCACTCTGGATACTTTTTTCCTTCTGAGTTCTTGTACTCTTTCTTTTCATTTCTCCCTTCAAGCCTGGGTATGATGACATTTCTGCCGCTACCAAAGAGACAACTGTATTGTTTCTTTCAGTTTCCTTATTCCATGACCTTAGTTTTGTAATTCATCCCTTTATTAAATCTTCCTTCTAATCGAGTATACCATCTGTTTCCTGCTGGGATACACAAAAGTAATTGTGCCAGAAACAGTCCCGGGAAACAGACTCTTGAAATAGGATTCTGGGCCTGGGTGGTTCATATAGTCAGGAAATATAGAAATAATAGGAGATGAAAAATTTATGAGATATAGTAGCATCCTGATTACTCAACTTATCAATGGTAGCAAGGGATGACATGCGAATGGAGGGCAAGCTATTGTGAGATCAAATGGTTGTGACATTTAGCTGCTACAGCAACAATCGTTATCAAAATTGTAACTATTATCTAGATTTTTTATGTACCCAGACATAGAACAAAGGGGAAACATAAAAGTTATGAATGTACTATTAAAAATATACATCGGTAACAAGAAGTCCTCTTTGGCAGTTTGAAATAATCCCTCATCTTTTGTAGTGATAGGCAGGTATGGCAGAGACCAATGCTGAGGTCTGATACAAGATCTGCAAAGATGTAGTGTGAATTGTAAGTCTTCAAGGTCTCTTAAACTAAGGATGGGAAAGCAGTAGGAATATAGCAAGTTGATGTTTTGTGAGACATAGAGGAGGCTGCGAACTTTGAATTTGTTTCCTCTTGACAGAAGTAACCCTTTTATTAAATAGCATCCTTAATGAGGAAAAACTACTCCTCTGCTTAAAAATCTTCCAATGACTCACAAATTGAATGCAATTTTCTCCACTTCCACCATTCTTCATTGCCTCTAGGTCTAAAATAGGGGTTAAGATTTCAACATTGCCAGTACAGTGAGATTCAAAATGTTTAGACCAAGGGAGAAGAAAAATAAGTCATAATTTGGTCTATTTAATTGAAGATAGGTACAACTACCTGGGGTTCAGAATTTTGTGAGAACTACAAATGGCATTAAGAATTGGAGGAGTGAAGACCTGGATTCTACAGTGACCTCTGTTAAAGATGCTGAAATGTAGAAAAGCTTCCTATGGAAGAAAAAAACCCAAAGAACCAGGGAAATAGAAATGTTTGAATTTCTCTATTGTATGCAGTGTTCTCATACCACATAGGAAGACATTAAGATATGTATAAGGGAGATCCTAGTATTTACCAGAGTTTTGTGGTGACTTTCTACATTAGGCCAGAAATGATGGCAGGTGGTACTGCAATGGAACTGGTTTCCCTGATCTCACTGGGAATAAGGGAATCTTGCAATGATAAAGGCTAGGTAAACTACAGGGCAGAGTACTAATCAAAGTGTCCTGACCCAAAAAGATCTGTAATGATGGCTGATTGCAAAATACCTAAAAATTAGAATATCTTTATTCTGTTGGACATAAATTAATGCAGGTTACCACAGTTAGTATCCATGACCTGTTTCCAGTGCCCAGATTTGAGCCACTTCATAGACCTGCTATCCTTGCTTTAGGGCAAAGAGGCCAGATCCTTTCAAGGAAGGACCCTGTAATATGGGCACACAAGCACACTGTAGAATTTCCCCCAACCTTTTTGGAAGTGATATTTACCAGGGATACTAAGCACTGAGGAATGGGGAATATCTGTATATTCTATGGATAATTAGATAATACCTCTGAACTGATCCTATAATTCTAAAACTCCATTGTGAGCCACCAGTCATAGTAGGGGCTTATGGAGGTCAAGAGATGGAGTATTAGTCTGAAACCATCTTAAGGTCCAAAAGGATAATCGAACCTTCTGTGGCATATCCCTCTAATAGCTGAGGATGTGCACTGTTGAGGTCTCCCTTCACGAGAACATGCTGCAGGTGGCATAGTTGACTAAGTCTCTAGCCATCACTGTTTGCATTTCCATGGCATGGGCAAGAGATATCAGCACCTTCACTGTCTTACTACAGGGTTATATCAATTATACTTCTTTGTTATTAGTCTGGAGAGTACTCGATTATCTTAATATTTCACAGCATTCTATTATTTGTTAACCACTATATTAACAATGTTATCCTATCGTATTTTTTGAGAAGTAACAGCTAGAAACGTAGTACCCAAATAAGCTATACGTGACCTAGAAGAAGGAAAAGAACTCTTACAAAAACCAAAGTATGTCACAAAAATGAAGTTTCTAGGGGTTCAATAGTTTCATGCTTATTAGGAGATCTCTGTAAAGTGGAGAACAAGATGTTGCTGTATGGAAAGTTCACTAAAGAGAGGTATAAAACTTGGTAGGCCTCTGGAATCTGGAGGTATGGTACTTTGTTACCAGTTTTGGGGAGTAATCCATAAAATGGTCAGTTTGTACTGAGGCCCAATCCAAGTGAGAGATTTTTAGCAGGACCAGGCCTCAATACTAATTCTTCAGCCACTTGGGCTTTATAATCCAAAAGACAGTGCATATTCAAAGTGTTTTTGGTAGAGATGCTGAAAACAGTCTCTAGAAAGTCACTGTAGGATAATTACCTTGTGGTTCTCAAGTTTTTAGAAAAGGCCGCATCTTACTCTATAGACAATTCTCCATTTAAAAGCAGCTCCTGGTTTGCAACAGAACCCTGGTATATACAAACACATGACCATAGGACACCAAATAATTATTCAACTCGAACTACCCACTATAAGCTAATTATTAACTAATACACTGAAACAAAGTTGGGTGAACAGAGCAGGACTGCATCATAAATGGAAAAGAGGAGGCATGAACAGGTCCCAGAGGCATAAGTAAACCACATTATCAGGTAGCCTAAATTCTCTTGGTACCTGCTTTAACCTCTCTCCATCAGTCAGCTTCTTTGGCTTCCAAGGGAGCTCTCTTTGATGAGTTAAAAGAGGAGAAATAAGTAAGAGCCTGGTTCATAAATGGATCTGTAACAGACGCTGGTACTAGCTAGAATGGTACCAAAGTTGTGCATTTGGTTATTCATTTCTAACTGAAGGAGAAATGGCCAAGAGGGTGTGAGTTTAGAATACAGTGACTTATGGGAAGTGATAAATTATTTTGTCAGCTGATCAGGGATTTGAAAAAAAAAAAAAGGAAATCAGTCACAAAGAGGTCTGGGGAAGAGGTAATTTTGAATGGATAGAGAATATAAAGATAATCATGTCCTACCGTTGAACGCTTTTGTTATTCAGGTGAACAAGATGTCCATTCCTATGGATGCCAGTTAGTTTCTTTCACTGGCCATTCCTGTGTTTACTTCATAGGTCCACAAAGTGGCCATGGCAGCAAGGATAGAGACTATAACATGCTTATCTCCTCCCACTGTGGAGTGGATAAGCCTTTACAAACCATAAGCCAATGCTGAGATTTCTATATGGCACTATTCCCCAGAGGAGTAAGCTGCTTAGTTGATAACAAGTTGATTATATTGGACACCTCTCACTATGGAGTGAACAGTGTTTTGTCTTCACAATGATGGACCCATATTTTAGACACATCTTGTCTTTCTCTTTCTTAAGTGCTCTGAAGACTTCCATTAATAGATCTAGGAGATGTCTTATCTATCACAGTACAGCTACAGTACTGCTTCCAATCAAAGAATACATTTTATGACAAGAAGTTGGCAATGAGATTATGCTCATGGATTTCACTATGTGCTCTATCCTTCAGAAACAGCTGGCTTGATGTAATAGTGGAATGTCCTGATGAAGGTTTGGTTATGACAACATCTTGAAAACAATTTTGTGAGGATGAAGTGCAGTCAGTCCTACAGGATGCACTATTTGTGTTAAACCAAAAGACAATATGTAGCATAATCTCATTCATAGCTAGAAATTGTCGGGCTGAATATCTCATTTGAAGCCTTTGTTGACCTCATGTCCATGAAACCTTAGCTGGGTTAGGTTTATGAGGCCCTAGTAATCAATGAGGCATGCTTCTACCAGAAAACTGATGAAGTGGCCAAGATAAACTATTGGACATTTGGGGATTCTTTATCTAGCTGAATCAACAAGCACACCAAGGATTATTATATTGCCCAGAGTGAACTAATTATGATGAAAAAGGGGAAACTTAGTTTTTTCTATAGAACAGGGGTATAACTGCATAATAGGTAGCATTGTATTTGGAACTCAGGAAATCCAGTGGGGTCATTTCTTAGCTCTCTCTCCCTAGTAGTACTGGTCAGTGGAAAACTACAGAAATACCCCAAATTCAAGAACATTAAAGATTCAGAATGCATAGAATTGAGATGTGGAATACACTACTAGATGAAGAATTCCATCTGTCCAAAGTAATGGCGGAGGGTAAAGGGGAACATATAAAGGGTAGTGGAAGAAGGCAACTGTAATCACCAACTTTCCTAACTAGGTATTTGAAGCAGAGACTCAACCAATTTTAACTTTTTTAAAAAAAAATTTTGTCCCCCACTATGTAAAATGGGACTTCTCATAGTTTATGTGAAAAACACTAGTAGTTCCTAAAATTAAGGTATAGGGGACTGACATTATACTACAGTGATAACAGCATATTTGATGAAATTTCATGTGTCTCCTCTGCTCCCTAGCTCCCCCCACAAAGAAAGAGAGCATAATGCTGAGGAACAAAGGGGTCAACTTTCCAGATATCATCTATTCCGCCCCCTCCCCTGCTGCCCCCAGAATAACTCTACATTCTTTTACCCTGTTAAGTTGAATTGTGTGTAATACATTAATGTGTTTTCTTGACTTCTGGCTTCTAGTTTAGTTTGGCCAAAGGGGATTCCTGGTAAGATGGATGTAAGATCACCTCAGGATGTTTGCTTCACTTGCTGAAGGCAATACTCCTTTCACTGTGGCCCTTTGTGACCCTATCCTTCCAGGTTCAGTAACCCACTCCTCCTACACTTTCCTGTGAAGTAGCTGTTCCTATGTGTGAGAAAAAACAGCAATGCAGGTAGGTTTTGGAGGTTTCATTCCTCAAGAGAAGAAATATATACAATATACATTCTTATTTTTTTTTCTGAGAGAAACTATTTCTTGAGCACATGAAAATGGAACCCAAGAATGAAGTGGTAGTACTATGAGGACACAGAGAGAAGAGCTCTGAGTTTCCAAGTGGGTGGAATTTAAGAGACAAAAACCCATAAGGGAGGCAACTGAAGAAAAGATGGCCATATATCTACAAACAAATTCCTCTCAATTAGCTGTTCAGCTGCAAACAAAAAATAAGACATCTTCCAACCACTACAAGAAATGGTAGAAGGTGGCAAATAAGCTCTGTGGTGTTAAGGAAACACGGTGGTAGCTGAAGGCCTGGCACAAGCGAAAGGTCTACTAAAAGAAGTTAGGAGTGAAAAACAAAAAAATAAAACAAAAAAGGGCCAGTCTTCTAGGTAAACAAGGCTTGGAATGAGGTTGAATCTGAAATCTACCAGCCCTAACAATGCTTAAAAGCACTTTTCAATAGGATCAAAGGAATCTTTCATATTTTAATCTCCTGAACAAAAAAATCTAACTTCAATAAAGATAATATTGATCAGAACCTCTAAAATATTTTAGCCACATGTGGCCTGAGTTAAAAAATTATGAGGCATGCTAACAAACATATACATGTAGACACATACATACACTCAAAATTAAAAGGGAAAATCAATAAATATCTCCAACATAGGTTTCAGGTATAGTTACATAGAATTTAAAATAACATATAATTTGCTCAATAAAATAAAGCATAAGACATAAATAATAGAGGAAAAGATGATAAAGTTGTAGAAAACTGGAATCAATTTTAAAAAATTAGATGAAAAATATGTGAAATCAAGAAATCACTAGATGTGCTTAACAGCATACTGGATGTAGCAAAAGATGAATTATTGATCTAAGGTAGGACAATAAAAAAATCCACTGAAAATAAAAAAAGGTTGGGACCATGGCTCACATCTGTAATCCTAGGACTTTGGAAGGCTTACGTAAGTGGATTGTTTGAGCTCAGTAGCTGGAGACTAGCCAGAGCAAGAGCAAGAGCAAGAGCAAGACCCCCATCTCCACTAAAAAACTAGTTAGGTATTATGGTAGATGCCTGTAGTCCCTGCTACTTGGGAGGCTGAAGCAAGAAGATCACTTGAGCTGAGTCTAAGGTTGCTGTGAGCTATGCCAAGGCACTGTAGGTTGGGCAACAGAGTGAGACTCTATCTCAGAAAAATAAACAAATAAAGGAGGTATATGCACACACAAGAACAGAGTAATATACAGGTAAATGGAGTTATATAAGAAGAGGAAAGAAAGCCTAGGGAAAGATATAATGGCTAATAATTTTCAGAACCAAATGAATAGACATCTATCTACAGATTAAGATATGTAAAATCCAAGCAGGATAAATACAAAACTACTACAATGGCAAAATACACCCACACAAAACCCTCAAATCCAGAATTAGTCTGTTGAAAAGCAAAGACAAAAGGTAGCCAGTGAAAGAAAGGAAGGCATAGTCTTCAGTAAAGCAACAATTAAATTTCTAGATATTTTTTCAACAAAATATATGGAAGTTGGAAAACAATGGAATGACATATAATTAAAAAAAAAACACTTGACAATCTAGAATTCTTTTTAATTAATTTTTTTTCACTTTATTGCCCTTAGTAGAGTGCTGTGGAGTCACAGCTCACAGCAACCTCCAACTCCTGGGCTTAGGTGATTCTCCTGCCTCAGCCTCCCAAGTAGCTGGGACTATAGGCGTCCACCACAATGCCTGGCTATTTTTTGTTGCAGTTTGGCCGGTGTTAGGTTTGAATCCACCGCATGTGAAACCCCCACACTGTACCCCAGAAGTGCATTAATGTACATAGTTACCATTCAATAAAAAAAAAAAAGAAAAGTTTTGAACCCACCACCCTTGGTATATGAGGCTGGCACCCTGCTCACTGAGCCATAGGCACTGCCCCAATCTAGAATTCTTTACCCAAAATTCCTCAGAAATTAAGGTAAAAGTTATTTTAGGCAAACTATACTGAGAACACTGTTCAAAAACAGACTTTAACTATAAGAAGGTATAAAAAAAATACTAACATGAAGATAGTAGATGATCTAATTCACACCCACGTAGGAGAAACATTCATTTCAATTCAAGCTGGGAGGAGAGGGAATGGGGGGGAAAGGAAGGGTTTAGGGTGTTCTCACTTAATGGGCACAATGTATGATACATCTTTTGGCTGTGGGACACAACTATAAGAGGAGCTCCACCTAACAAATTCAAATATTGTGACCTGGTTGTTTGTATACTTGCATTAACCTGAAATAAAAAAAAAATTTTTTTAAGGCTGAAGGAAAATATAATCCAGATGGCAGCACAGAATTGCAAAAAAGAAATGAAATACATCATATATCATAGACAGTAGCTGATTAACATGACAATGTGAATATGCCATTTTAACATGTGTAAGCAAAATATTTGAAAACAAGAAATAACAATAAAAGGTAACAAATGGTATTAAAATGTTGCAAGATCCTAGTCAGGAAAGTGTTAAACAAATTCAAGGTAGACTGCCATAAGTCAAAGCTTCATATTATAGTCTAAGATGACTTCTAAAAGAATAGTAGGCAAGGCAACTTAAGTAATAAGAATGAAGTGGAAGGCATCACTTTACCAGACTTCAAGCTGTGTTATAAGGCTATAATAAGCCAAATAGTATGGTCCTGGTGCAGAGAACCCTGAGATGGAACCATTTTCATATTCCACCTTATTTTTGACAAAGCAGATAAACACACACAGTAGGGAAACGAATTCCTATTTAATAAACCATGCTAGGAAAACCAGTTAGTCGGTTAGTTGTATGTAAAAGACTGAAACAGGATCTGCACCTCTCACCACTCAAAAAAATTAATTCACAATGGATAGAAGACTTAAACCTAAGGCATGACACTGTAAGAATTCCACAAGAAAATATTGGAAAAACTCTTACAGATATCAGCCTTTGGGAATGCATTTGTGAAGATGACTCCAAAAGCAATCACAGCAACAAAAATAAAGCAATGGAACATAATCAAATAAAAATTTTCTACACAGCCATGGATACAATTAATAGAGTAAATCAATAACTCACATGCAATAAAATATTCTCCTATGGAATATATCTGATAAAGGCATGATAACCATAATCCACAAAGAACTCAAGCAATCACAAAAAGAAAAAAATTAAACCCCATTAAAAAGTGGACCAAAGACATGACCAGAAACTTTTCAGAGGAAGATAGTCTAATGGCCAACAAACACATGAAAAAATGCCCAACATCTTGAATCATCAGGGAAATACAAATAAAAACCACAATGAAACATATGACAAGGGTACAAGTCAAATCTGTGAAATGTAGAACATAGATGTTTTGGCACAATAATCAAGTAATTGAGGTGAAGGCTATGTTGATTGGTTAAATGTAATCATGTTAGATTGTATAAAAAAAAATCAGCACATTGCACCCCAGAGATGCATGAATCTATCCAAGATCTATGTGTATTTGACTTAATAAAATAAAATAAAAACCCACAATGAGCAGAATGGCTTTCATCAAAAACTCAAAGAATAAGTGCTGGCATGGATGCAGAGAGAAAGGAACACTTAGACACTGTTGATGGGACTGCAAACTAGTACAACCTCTACAGAAAGTAGCATGGAAAGTACCATTCCATTTGATCCAGCAATCTCACTACTGTGAATTTAACTAAAGGAAAAGACTTTTAGCAAAAAGACATTTGAATTTGAATGTTTATAGTAGCACAATTCACAATTGCAAAGATGTGGAAACCCAAGTGCCCATCAATAAATGAGTAGAATAAAATAATGTGGTGTATCTTTGAGCACTATTCAGACCTAAAAATAATGATGATCTAGAATCTTTTGTAACAACCTACATGGAACTAGAGACTATTCCTCTAAGTGAAGTAGTACAAGAATGGAAAAAAAATACCACATATATCCAAGACTAAACTGGAACTTATGCGTACATATGGAAGTAAAACTCAACAGAAATCAAGTAGGTGGAGGAGGGAGGAGAAGTTGGGTCAATTTACACCTAACTAGTACAATGCACATATTCTGGGTTGAAGGACATGCCTGTAATTTTGACTTAGAATGTACAAAAGCAAATTATGTAAACAAAATCTGTGTACTCCTTTTATATTCTGAAAAAAGAAAAAAAAAGAATAGTACAGGTTGAGTATCCCTTCACCAAAATGCTTGGGGCCAAAAGTGCTTTTGAACTTAATTTTTTTAAATTTTTGAATATTTCCATTATATTTACTGGTTGAGCATTCCTAATACCCAAATCTGAAATCTAAAATGCTCAAATGAATGTTTCCTTTGAGCATGACTTTTAAGTATCATGCCAATGCTCAAAAGTTTTGAATTTTGGAGTTTGGATTTTTGGGTTAGGGATGCTCAACCTATATACAATTAAAAAGTTACCTGGGAGAAAAAATATTAAAAACAAGGCAAAAGTGGAGTAATAAAGGGAGAATAAAGGACAAATGAGACAAACAAAACAAACAGCAATAATAGGGACCAACCAAATTCCATCAGTCATCTCATTAAATATTAATGAACTACAACTTCCAATTAAAAAGATAGCAAAATAAAAATCAAACCAAACTATATACTGTTTATAAAAATCATACTTTAAATGAAAAGACAAAAAGTTAAAAGTACAAAAAGAAAGTGCATACCATACAAACACTAAGTAAAAATAGGACATAAAACAAAAACAAGTAGCTAACATATTGTTGACCAGTCACAAGTTAACTCATTTTTTCATGCACCCATTTTTTTTTAATGTTGAGGAATCATTGAGGGTACAAAGAATCAGGTTACACTGATTGCATTTGGTAGGTAAAGTCCCTCTTATAATTGTGTCCTGCCCCCACGAGGTGTGTCACACACTGTGACTTCTCCAACCCCTCCTTCCTTCCCTCTGTTCCCCCATTCCTCCACCAGGTACTAGCATCAATTGTCTTCATATCAGAATTGAGTACACTGGATTCTCACTACTTCATTCTTGTGATACTTTCCTAAGAAGAATGTGTTTCAACTCCATCCAGTTTAAAACAAAAGATGTAAAGTCACCATCTTTTTTAATGGTTGAAAAGTATTCCATGGTGTACATATACCACAGCTTGTTAATCCATTCCTGGATTGGTGGACGTTTACATTGTTTCCACAATTTGGCAATTGTAAATTGAGCTGCCATGAACAATCTAGTGCAAATGTCCTTATGATAAAATGATTTTTTTTTCTTCTGGATAGATGTCCAGTAATGAGATTGCAGGATCAAATGGGAGGTCTTGTTAAAGTTCTTTGAAGATTCTCCATACTTCCTTCCAAAAAGGTTGTATTATTTTGCAGTCCCTCCAGTAGTGTTAAAGTGTTCCCTTCTCTCTACATCCATGCCAGCATCTGATGCTTTGAGACTTTGTGATGTGGGTTCATGCCCAAATATTGACTGATCATGAATTAACTCATGTTTGCACTTGCATTAGCTATTGCAATTTTTAAAACATAGGTTAACATAGGATATTACGAAAGCTTTCTTGATCATGTTCAGTCGTGGACACTTTAGTATAAAAAACTATTTTCTAGATATTCAGGATTTTATCACAGTTCTAGTATTGCAAAAATTTCAACCATGACGGATCATGACAATGAAGAATTTTTCAATCAATTATATACAGATGTTTTACCATATTGTCAGAATGATTTTAAGATATTTTATAGTGATTTGGAAAGTGATAGTTTGTTGGAAGATGGTTATGAATCTGATGTTAGACCACAAAAACAGAAAAAATGAAATGTAATAGAATCTGATAATGAAAGTGATTTTGAAGACTGGATATTACACCAACCTTGGAGATTATACAAATATTTTGGGTGTAACTATTGAACTTAGTGATCCACAGAGTATCAGTGAAGTGATAAAATTACTTTTTAATAATTTTTTAAATTTAGTTGCTTTTCAAACAAGTTCATACCATTGCCAAATGGAAATATTTTATAAAAATTCAAACTTTACCAGGGATGGACATTATCACTAGTGATAGAACGTTTCTTGTCTTATTGACATTGATGGGAAAAACAAAAAGACCACATTGTAGAAATTACTGGTCAATGGACCCTTTACTTGAAACATCAATATTTCCTAAAACTATGACCAGAATGAGGTTCGAAAAATCCTTATATATTTTTTCATCTTCGTGATAATTCACATGCTACAGCTAATGAAGACAGACTTCATAAAATTAGGCCTCTTTTGGTTTACTTTATTCCAAAACTTCAGTCTTTATGTATACCTAAGCAAGAGTTATCCTTAGAAGAAGCAATGGTACCATATAGAGCAGTGGTTCTCAACCTTCCTAATGCCGCGATACAGTTCCTCATGTTGTGGTGATCTCCAACCATAAAATTATTTTCGTTGCTACTTCATAACTGTAATTTTGCTACTGTTATGAATCATGTAAATGTCTGTTATGCAGGATGGTCTTAGATAACCTCTGTGAAAGGGTCATTCGACCCCCAAAGGGGTTGCGACCCACAGGTTGAGAACTGCTGATATAGAGAATGTATCTATCAGCTTCATTTTGCTTTCATATTCAATTACATAAAGTTAGATGCTCACATAGGATAACTTCTATATAAAACTGCTGGTCAACAATGTGTTAAAAACTAAAAAAGCAAACTTTAAAACAAGAGGTATAGCTAAAGAGAGAAGTTCATGATAAAAGAGTTCATTCTGGGCAGTGCCTGTGGCTCAGTGGGCAGGGCGCAGCCCCATATACTGAAGGTGGCAGGTTAGAACCTGGCCCTGGCCAGCTAAACAGCAATGAGAATTGTAACAAAAAATAGCTGGGTGTTGTGGCAGGCACCTATAGTCCCAGGTACTGGGGAGGCTGAGGCAAGAGAATCACCTAAGTCCAAGAGTTGGAGGTTGCTGTGAGCTGTGACACCACAGCTCTCTACCTGAGGGTGACAAAGTGAGACTCTGTGTTAACAACAACAACAACCAAAAAAAAAAAAAAAAAAAAGAGGAAAAAAAAAGAAAAAAAAGAGTTCATTCAACAAGAATTCATACTAATTTTAAATTTGATAGTAAAAACATAGTTTCAAAATATATAGACCAAAACTTCTGCTTCTAGCTTTGGCAAGAGTGACTAGTACTAGACAGGCTCCTTCTTGCAAATAACCACAAGTGGGGCACTGAACAACAAGCAGCAAAGAAGTGTGACACAGGCTTGGTCACCATAGCTCATTGAGTAGGGCACCGGTCCCATATACCAAAGGTGGCAGGTTTGAGTCTGGCCTGGACCTGCTAAACAACGACAACTGCAACCAAAAAATAGCCAGACGTTGTGGGGGGGAGGGTGCCTGTAGTCCCAGTTACTTGGGAGGCCGAAGCAAGAGAATTGTTTAAGCCCAAGAGTTTGAGGTTACTCTGAGCTATGACGCCATGGCACTCTATCAAGGGCCACATAGTGAGCTTCTGTCTCAAAAAAAGAAAAAAAAAATGTGACACAAAGCAAAGGAAATGGACAGATATAAACACGGTGAGCTAAGGAAACCGAAATTTGAGCTCAGGATTGTTGAAGTAACCTTACAGAAATCTGTGGAGCCAGGATACTGGCCAGAAGAAACATGTATAGAAAAAGAGCTACACTAATTTTTTTTCTGAAGTATAGCTGTATGTGTTTAAACAAGGAATTCTACCAGGCTAGACAAAGAATTACTAATAGGGAAAGAATGTATGCTGAAAAACTATAACTTAAAAAACCACCGAAGCTTGTTCAGGATTGAAAGATGTTCAAATTTCTATAAATGAGAATGGAGAAATATGTTAAACACAGGGGAATTTGGTAGAAACCCTAGAAAGATCATGCCTCAGAAATAAGAATAATCTAGCCCTAAAGACTAGACATGTCCCTAGTGAGGCTTGAAAATAAGCATTGAAAAACTCCAGATGATCCACAAGTAAATTTCTTTTCAGAGCAAAATTTAATGTCTCTAAGACAATAAGAACTGGAAACTCAGTAACAAAGTATCAAGAATGTCTAACATACAACACATAGTAACCAGGTATATGAAAAGGTAGGAAAATATGACCTATAATCAGGAGAAAAATCACTCAGTAAAACAGATTAAAAAATGACAGAGATGAAGCAAATAGCTATTATAAGTATGTTCACGACTTAATGTATCATCCGAACACCATGAGGGTAAAAATAATAAATCCAACAAAGAAATGGAAACCATAAAAACTGAAATTATAAAAGTTAACCAAAGTTCTAGAACTGAATTACAGTACTGAAAAATGTGAGAAATAAAAAATTTACTATAAGAGCTTAAGACACTAAAGAAACAAAGGACTAAATACTAGCAATCTTATATAATTACAAAGGATAGAAAAAGAGAAACTTTAAAAATCATTCTATTAAGTCAGCATAACCTGAACACAAAATAACATTATAAGAAGGCAAAATTATATATGCTGCTATCTCTCATAAACATAGATGCTAAAATCTTTTAACAAAATATTAGTAAATAAATATTAGTCTCTCTTTCTCTTTCTACACACACACACACACACACACACATCCATGACCAAATTAGATTTATTCTAGGAATACAAATTTTTTTTGAGACAAACTCTTATTTTGTTGCCCTTGGTAGAGTGTGGTAGTGTCATATATAGCTTACAGCAACGTTAAACTCTTGGGCTCAAGTGCTTCACTTGTCTCAGCCTCCTGAGCAGGTAGGACTACAGGTGCCTGCCACAATGCCTGGCTATTTTAGAGACAGGGGTCTTACCCTTGCTCAGACTGGTCTTGAACCTGTGAGCTTAAGCAATCTGCCCTCAGCCTCTCAGAGTGCTAGGATTACAGGCGTGAGCCACCATGCCTGCCCTAAGATTATTGTTTTTTAAACATGTTAACGCAATACATTAACAGAAAAAAACCAAACAGGTATTGATTACATGGATTAATTGGCATATAATACTCACTTTAAGAAACTTGAAATAATAATTAATGGTACTCAAAAAAACTTAGAAGGGAATTTCCTTAATCTGACAGAAGGTATCTACAAAAGAAACTCACTATAGCTAATACAATAATTTAAAATATAAAAACTTTTCCTGATTTTGGGACTAAGACAAAAAGGCCCATCACCATTTCTATTTAAAGGAATAGCATAGATTTAAAAATTTTAATAACAAAGTATAAAATTAGAAAGGAAGAAGTAAAATTATCATTATTCTCAGATTATGTGATTACATAAATAGACTATTCAAAAGAATCTGTAACTACAAATTATTAGAATGGGTAAACTGTGAACTTAGTAACATAATAATTATGTTCACTAATTACTAGTTAACAAGGTTCATATACCCAAAAGTCAACTGTACCTTATAAGCCAGCATCAGAGTAATATTTAAAAACAATATCATCTGTTAAATATTACAAGAGAAATTAAAACCTGAATATACCACATTCCTGACTTGTATAACTTAAGATATTAATTTTGCCTAAAGTAATCTATAGAGTTAATACAATCATACCCTAAATTTCAGTAATTTTATATGGGTGTGTATGGCAAAGGGAAAGCATGAAACTAGCAGTTTTAAATTTTTAAGAAAATAGACTCTAAAATAGCCAAGACGTTCTTAAAGAAACCAATGCTGGAGGCTCACATCACCAAAATATTAAGACTTATTAAGACTTAAAGCAACACAGAATAAGAGTGTGGTAATGACATAAACATAGAGCAGTAGAAAGGAAGAAGACCATGAGGTTATATCCAATGTGCAACTGTAATTCAAAGGAGAAATGGTAATCTTGTCTATAACTGCTGCTACATCAATTATATAGCCACAATAAAATAAAGGTCTTGGACATGTCAAAAAAAAAAAAAAAGAAAAATAATAAGCATTGATGGGGATCTGGAAACAATTTGGCTGTTCCTTAAAACATTAAACAGAATTACTCCATGATCCAGTAATTCTATTCCTAGGTATATTTCCAAAGAACTCAAAGCAAGGACTCAGACAGATACTTGTACACTCATGTTCATAGCAGGATCACAATAGCCAAAAGGTAGAAACAACCCAAATGTCCATCAACAGATAAACTGATCAACAACAACAAAATATGGTATATCTATCCAATTAAATATTAAGCTTTAATAGAGGAATAAAATTATGACACATGCTACATGTATAAGCCTTAAAAACATTATGAAAAGTGAAATAAGGCACAAAGGAACAAATGCTTTATGATTCCTCTTATGTAATATGACGAAAATTCATGAAGAAGGCAGACACAAAGGAAATAATACTTTGATTCCTCTTATGTTATATAGATGAAAATTCATGAAGACTGAAAATAGATTATATTCTAGAGTTTATAGGGTATGGGAAAAATAAGAAGAGGGTATTATTATTTTATATAGTTTCTATTTGGGATAATGAAAAAATTCTGGAAATGGATAATTGTGAATGCATTTAATACTACAGAATTCCACATAAAAATGATTAAAATTATAAATTTTATGTGTATTTATCACAATAAAAATGTATGAACATTCACTATGTTCATAGTGAAAACAACCAAGTGCCCACTGATAACATGGATGGATTAATAAAATGTACATGCATACTATGGAGTACTACTCAGCCACAAAAAATGGTGATCTACTATCTTTTTTGACAACCTGGAGGGAGCTGAAAATCATTTCTGCTATGTGAAACATCATAAGAATGGAGAAACACACTCATGTGCTCAATACCAAATTGGTACTAATGGATCAACATTTCCATGCACAGATGGAAGTAAATGTCAATGAAAATCAAGCCGGGGGAGGGGGCAGAGGACTGTATGGGTTAATTCACACCTACTTGGTACAGTGTGCACTATCTGGGTGAAGGGCACATTTATATGTATAACTTCGGCTCAATCATACAAAAACAAAGTATATAAACTAAACATCTGTACCCCCTTTCTGAAATAAAAAAACCTGAAAAACAATTATAGGAAAAATATACAAAAATAATTAAATAAAAAACCCCAAATATGCAAAAATACATTTCTGTACTTCCCAATTTCTTTGTGATAAGTATACATTAAGTTTATAATTTGAAATTAGTCAACTACAGCAGGTGCCTGTAGTTCCAGCTACTCAGGAAGCTGAGGCAGAAGGATCACTTGAACCCAGAAGTTCGAGGTTGCTGTGGGCTAAGCTGACTCCACGGCACTCTAGCCTGGGCAACAGAGTGAAACTCTTGTTCTCGCCTCTACAATAATAATAATAATAATAATAATAATAATAATAATAATAATAATAAAAAGAAACAGAAACAAGACAAAGTCCCTCTACATGGGTAAAAAGATGAACTATGGTAACAGAGAATACTGTTCAACAATAATAAAAGTATTGATACATACAACTTGGGAAGAGTGAAAAATTGTACTATATGACTCTACCAAAGTGGTTCTCAACCTTCCTAATGCTGCAACCCTTTAATACAGTTCCTGTTGTGGTGACCCCCAACCATAAAATTATTTTTGTTGCTTATTCATAACTATAATTTTGCTGTTATGAATCATAATGTAAACATCTGATATGCAGGATATATTTAGATGATCCCTGTGAAAGGGTCATGCCCAAAGGGGTTGCGACCCACAGGTTGAGAACCGCTACTGTAACTTAACATTCTCACAGTGACAAATCACCAGATCAATGATTGCCAGAGGTCAGGAGAGAGAATTGGGGTATCAAGGGAGAGGATTTGAGTATATGAGTTCCTTTGTGGTAATGGAACAATTTTGTACTACGTGGTGGTAGTTATTTGAATCTAAACATAGGAAAATATTTCATAAACTATATAAAAAGTGGAGAGAACGCAAAATCTGAATATGATACCAAAGTCAATTTCCTGATTTTGATAATATACTATAGTTACGTCAATGTACCATTAAAGGAGGTTAGGAGGTTGGTACCCAGGACCTCTCTGTACTAGTTTTGCAATTTACAAGCCTATAATTATTTCAAAAAAAAAAAAGTTTAATTCTGTGAGAAAAATAATTCCTTTAGTAAACAAAACAAAATAAAAAAACCCTTAAACGCATTAAGCTTGGTGTCATATACTTAATATTCCAGGAGGTTTTTGGCTTTGAAAAATACAAGTCATCTTAGTAAATGCACAGTTATGCAGGTGTAGTCATTAAAATTTTAGCATTAAATGACCAAATAAGACAATTCATTTACAAGAACATACATCTAAAGGACCCAGTAATGTTTTGCATTCTGTAGTAGTAAATTTAGATGTGTGTCCAGATATGCAGACGTCATTCTTGGGGAAAATAATTTAGAAAGTTTTCAGTAAGTAAACATTTATTAACTAATTGTCATAGGAAAGTTACTGCCTAGGAGGTAATAAATAAAAAATGAATAAATTTACTTTAGTAATAGTGACAAGAGATTGACATAGCATATGAGAGTTCAGAGATAAGGAAAACATTTAAGACTAGGAAGGTTCAGTGACAATTTCATGAAAAAATTGTATTTGAGCTCTCCTTACAAAAGGAAAGAATTTGGATAAAGATGAAGTAGTATGTTTGGTCTTTCCAAGCTCAAGAACATAAAAAATACAGCAAGACAGACATGATATATTTAAGAAACATAGAATTGCTCCAAGTTGGTTAAAGAATAGGGTGTTATTAAAGTAGGGACTGGTAAACAAACTGGGGTAGTGGTATTTAGACAAAAACGAGCATGAAATTTCCTCTGGGGCAGAACATTGCAGATGCCACTGTCATATTTTTAAGCTCTCAAATTCTAATAAATATTAACATACTCAGAGCTAAAATATACAATGTCTGACTTGAAAGTATTGTCAAATTGTACTTTATAATATCTTTCAACTAATGAAATAATTAAAAAATGATTTATAGGAAAACTTAAAAAACATTAAGATTTTGAAAAAGTATCCAAAAACATAGCTTAAAAATTTATAGTCATTAGAATATTTCTATAATAGTAAATTCCTTCTACATTATAGGCAAAGTGTAAAGCAAGACTTAACAGACAAGTGTAATGAATAAATGTAGAAAAATTAAAAGTTAATTTTCTGGAAATTATTCATTTTGAAGTTTTAAATGGAAATACCAACCTTCTAGGATTATACCTGTTCTTCTCTACCATGTCATAACAAAAGTTTTAGTTTTTGTGAAAACAGAAAATAATCCAGTCTTAAAATAGGCAATTCAGGTTCAGAAGAATTTTTAATTAAAATATATATGTTCTTTCTTTTCAGGAACAAAGAATGTTTTGGTAGTTAGGGTGCTCTTCTGGTACTACTAGAATTATGAAGCTAAATAAAACAAAGTATTTGTGACATTTATTATAACACCAGAAGTGACAGAGTAGGAAGTTACATTTAAAGTCAATTTATAGGACACTATCAGAATTAAAAGGTTTTTGAAGAGGAAGTTCGCATGTTTCCTGTTTACTTAACAATACTTTTTCTCCTTTCTCACATCAAAGAAAAATAAACTTTACCTAGGAAGCACCAATTTCAGCTCATTCTCAAAGAAAATAAACTTGATTTGGGAAGTCAGTATTTCTTCATTTACTGTTATCAAGATTGACAACATTCACATCGAGTCCTAAGTAACGTTTTCAAAGTATTTGTATACATGTCATATGCATATTATGCTCAATTTATTCTTCCAGATTTCAGTCAGTGCAGTGAGATCTGGAAAATCAATTTCCCTCAGGTACCAAGGGATGACTCTGTGTGTGGGGTGTCTGTGTTTACCTCCCAGCTCAAAAATGATCAGGATCTATGACTCAATGTCTGTTCTACCCTCTATAGCAGTGGTTCTCAACCTTCCTAATGCTGTGACCCCTTAATACAGTTCCTGTGGATCACAACCCACAGGTTAAGAACTGATACTCTACAGGGCATTGCCTTGATAGGTGATCAACATCACATTTTTCATTGAAAAGTTTACAGTAGGCTCGGCGCCTGTGGCTCAATCGGCTAAGGCGCCAGCCACGTACACCTAAGGTGGGTTCCAATCCCCAGCCTGGGCCCCCAAACAACAATGATGGCTGCAACCAAAAAATGGCCGGGCATTGTGGCGGGTGCCTGTGGTCCCAGCTACTTGGGAGGCGGAGGCAGGAGACTCGCTTGAGCCCAGGAGTTGGAGGTTGCTATGAGCTGTAATGCCATGGCACTCTACCCAGTGGGATAGCTTGAGGCTCCATCTCAAAAAAAAAAAAAGTTTACAGTAGTATTTTCTAACCTTTTTCACCTATAAGAAAATGGCATTAATATATAGCGGGGTACATTACAGGCTGCCTGAAGCTAATATTCAATTGTCCAGGGCTCTAGCTGTCCCAGGTCCTGAACAGACCTCTCAAAGGCTGAAGGGATTGAAAATCATAAATCGCTATGGAGTCTGGTTATTAAACCTTTGTCAGAGACATAACCTGCGAAAATCTTCTCCCAGTCTGATGGCTGTCTGCTTGCCTCACTTTATTAGCAAGAAGAAAACGAGTGATACCATCTCAGGGTCGGCAAGGGACTTGAAATTTCTTTGAAGAAGATCGGCACACGGCCTACAGATATATGAAAAAATGCTCACCATCCTTAATCATCAGAGAAATGCAAATCAAAACTATTTTGAGATACCATCTAACACCAGTGAGATTAGCCCATATCACAAAATCCCAAAACCAGAGATGCTGGCGTGGATGTGGAGAAAAGGGAACACTCCTACACTGCTGGTGGGAATGTAAACTAATATGTTCCTTTTGGAAAGACATCTGGAGAACACTTAGAACTAAAAATAAACCTGCCATTTGACCCTGCAATTCCTTTATTAGGTATATTCCCAGATGACCAAAAATCGCATTACAACAAAGATATTTGTATCAGAATGTTTATTTCAGCCCAATTCATAATTGCCAGGTCATGGAAGAAGCCCAAGTGCCCATCGATCCACGAATGGATCAACAAACTGTGGTATATGT
>CAUYQV010052214.1:0-13520 GCA_963574575.1 Galagoides demidoff
CCAGATGACAAAAAAATCGCATTACAACAAAGACATTTGTATCAGAATGTTCATTGCAGCCCAATTCATAATTGCCAGGTCATGGAAGAAGCCCAAGTGCCCATCGATCCATGAATGGATCAACAAACTGTGGTATATGTACACCATGGAATACTGTGCAGCCATTAAGAAGGATGGAGAGTTTACGTCCTTCATGTTCACATGGATGGAGCTGAAAAATGTTCTTCTAAGCAAAGTATCACAAGAATGGAAGAAAAAGTATCCAACGTACACACCCCTATTATGAAATTAATTTATACCTTTTATAAGAAAGCTATAACCTAATAACAGCCTAAGAGTATAGGGAGGGGGGGAGGGTGAGGAGAGGGGGACTGGGTGGAGGGAGGGGGATTGGAGGGATCACTTCTGTGGTTTATCTTACAAGGGTACAAGTGAATCTTTCTAAGAGCAGAATATGAACGTTTTAACATAATAAGTAAGAAAAGACATGAAGGCTATGTTAACCAGTTTGATGGAAATGTTTCAAATTGTATGTGAAAACACCACACTGTACCCTGGAAGTGCACTAATGTACATAGTTACCATTCAATAAAAAAAAAAAAGAAAGAGGGCAACTTTACCTCTTACATGTTTACATGGATGGAGCTGGATCATATTCTTCTTAAGAAAGTTTCTCAAGAATGGGGGGAAAATACTCAGCCCTACTATGAAACCAATTAATTGCTTGATAAATTTATAGCTTTCTTATGAAAGCTATAACCCAATTATACCCCAAGAAGAGGGGAGGGGACAGGAAGCGGAGGGGAGAGGGGAAGGATGGATGGAGAAAGAGTAATTGTTGGGACCACACCTATGGTGCATCTTACAAGGGTATGTGTGAAATTTACTAGGTGTAGGATATAAATGTCTTAACACAATAACTAAGAAAATGCTAGGAAGGCTATGTTAACCAGTTTGATGAAAACATTTCAAATTGTATATAAAACCAGCACATTGTACCCCATAATTGCATTAATGTACACAGCTATGATTTAATTTTTAAAAAAAGAATTTTTCAGCAAAAAGGAAACAATAATATTGAAATTATTAAAATAAATTGTTATTTTTTGCCTTTTAGGCTTTACAGGCCACATTACTTAAAATTTAAAAGGAAAATGGAGATTACTTAAATATCATCTATAATGCAAATTTGACTTCTCGTAAGAAAATACATGTACATATAAGCTATTGCTGTTCAGGATTTTAAGCTGCTATTATCATTCTTAGACACAACCCTCCAACATCTGAATGATCCCAGAAAGAGTCATTTAACAGCAAAATGTGAAATGATTCAACAGACCACCAAGTACAGCTCTGTCTTGTCAATTCTGCAGCAAATGCTAAAATGCCTCAGTGGCTGCCTCGCACTCAGGTTTCAGCCAAAGCTGACTTCACTAGAACGTGCTGCGCTCAGCAAAGATTCTAATAAGGATCTTACCATGTGACCACATGGGAACATTTGAGAAAGCAAAACTTAATCTGCTTACAATATTTGGGCTGCTATCTTAATTACAACATCCAAATAAAATCGTTTAATATCTAATACGGTGATGTTGGCAGTTTAGATAGTGGACATCCCATAACTCCCAGGGTATAGCAGGACCTTTACAGGAGAATTCCCCCACCCAAGCCTGGATCCTGGACTCCCAGGCTGGGTGCCAGTGATTATCTTCAAAGCTGAAAGCCAGTTGAGAGGAAAAGTGGGCAGTTGGGCCACTTGATTAGGTGTTAGAGAATTTTCCACTGAACATACTTTGCAATGCAAGGAGGGAGAGGCAAAAATGTCTCTCTTGCAAATATTCTATGGGGAAAATAGCCTGTTATAGGAAGAAGTCCACTTCCCACAGGCCCACTCCAATAGATAAAACCTTAGCATCTACATCTACAAATATACATGAGTAGGCGCTAATCCGCTCCAGATGGTGGCTTTGCTCTCCTGCCCTGGGGAGAGGGATGTCTGCATAAGACATCTCATCCAGCCTCCTGCAATCTATTAGAATATCAGACACTCTTGGGGTAAAAAGAGCCAAAATAAAGATTTAAGAGAATTAAACAGATGTCTGTCCCTTTTATTGCTGGTTCCCTGTTCTTATTGTTAGAAGGTTCCTTTATTGGCCATTTTCTGTGGCACTAATTCCCCACTGGGGTGGTTTAGAGTGCAATCAGCAAACTATAGCCCAAAGGTCCACCACTTACTTTTATAAAGTTTTGCTGGAATGCAGACACTATCCTTTGTTTGCATATCATCTGGTGCTGCTTTCATACTACAATGACAGACTTGAAATATTGCGGCATAAACCATATGGCTTGCCAAGCATAAGACATTACTGCCTGGCATTTTACAAAAGATTACCCAACTTTGGTTTAGAAGCTAAGAGCAAAACAAGGAGGTTCCTATCTAATCAAATCCCACCCCCAACCTGTCAAAAACTACTCACATTTCACAGGATGGAGGAGGCTCTCCCCCTTCTAGGAACAAAATGAGGCCAAGCTTCTGCAAAAGCATAAAGAAATGAGCCCCCTTCATCCATCAATGAGGTCAACAACAGGGGCAAACCCATGGATGGGTAATTATGGCTGTACCTTGGGAAGGAAGCCAGAAAGAAACAAGAATTTTAGCTGAAATTTTTGGAAGAGAGGAAACCTCTGCTCTGGCTGTCACAAGGAACATGTCTTTCTTTAGCTCTGCCCCAACCTTTGGGCTTGGCCTGGGGCACTGAGTTTGTCTGGCCCAAAGAAGAACTTTCCCCAGAACTAGAGAGCTTGGCCTCCTCAGGGAAGGAACACAGAGGCCAGGAAGAGGCTCCTCCACATGCTGTTCTACACTTGGCCTAGCACTGATACTCCAACTCCCAATTTTTTTGGTATTATATGCATATATTCCAACAGTGCATGGAGGGCACACTGAGAACTGGCTACATTTTCTCTGGAGCAAGATACACATCCCTTAATTCATAATTGATCAAAACCGCCATGCCTAATAGAGAGGTGGCCTTAACTCTCACAAAAAGAGCTCAGTTTTTCCAAAGGCTCTTAAGTGAATTTGCAGACCACCACTAGGTGCCTGGCAGCATCTTTCCCCAGTGCTTAAAAAAGATGAACACTGGATTTCCTACCAAAATTTAACTTTCACTGGAGCAAAGAGAGATTGGGATTTATATAGTTTGGGTACTTTTATTGTTATTATAAAAGTGGTATGTTTAATATTTAAAATTATCACAGTTAATATACTTTTCTTGAACTAAAACTAATCTTAAACTAGTTCACTGAATAGGAACACTTAGTTTATATTGTCAGATGTTAAAAACTCTTTTCAATTGTTGCCCTTAGAATCAAAGCTATAAACATACCATACTATAAAATCTATTCAGCTTCTGCCTTATATTTAATTTCATTGGATATAGGTTTTACAAAAACTTCTTTGTTATTAATGAGCAGAAAATTGTAAAACTTTTCCTGAAAGAGAAATTAATCACCTTATTCATGAATCATGGCAGACTAAATTCAGTCTAGCAATCATTCACTCAACAGACTTCAGGACCTTCTGTGTGTTCAGATCTCAACCAGGTTTTGGAATTCTCAGCAGAGGAAGCCTGCCTCTGTCTTCCCAGTGCTGAGTCCACTTGAGATCATAGCTATGGAAGCACATGGTGATAAGATGTGGGACAAGTGCTATCATACAGGAGTTGTGGCGCTGAGGGAGGAGCTGTGGGGCACCACAGAAGATGATAGGGTAGGTGAAGATCTTTGGGTCTGAGGAAAAAGGAAAGACATTGAAAGGAAGGAACAGCTCATGCCAAGTACAGAGATAAGAGTGAGTGTAGTGGAATATCGGGGAGTAGGGAAGACTACTAGAATTTTCAAGTGTTTGCATGTCCTCTGTAGGTCAGGGAGTCCTACAACATTTTAACTAAGATAATGACCTTAAATTATTGGTGTGTTAGGCAGGTCACTCTAATAACAGTGCAGAGAATGGTAAGGGAAAAATCAAGAAAAAGGAAATTATATGAGAGCCTGAACCAAGGAGTGACAGTAGAAAGGGAAAAGAAAAATCAGATCCAAAAAATACTGAAGAGAACCTCATTCAATTTCCCCAAGGTCATATACTGCTAAGTGGCCGGAGAAGGTGTCCTGTACTGCACATCCTGTAGGCATTCCACTAAACCACACTGATTCAAAATAGATTTTATAAAATCCAAACGTGGAAAATTCAGAACTGTAATGTCAAAAATCCAAGTGAGTATTTAGATACAATTTGGTTTTATTCTCCCAATTAATACTTACTGATTCACAATTTTAAACATTGTAAGTATCAATATAAAACATCAGATGAAAAGTAGGCCACTGTTACAAATTAATTATTAATACCTTAGAATATTATATGTGAATAAACATGGGAAAGCGCAGTTTTTAAAAACCATCTTTACACGACTTAAGCCCGCGCACAGCTGGGAGCCTCGCTGGCTGATGTGCGCCTTCTAGTGGCTGCTTATACACCAAGGCAGTCCTCACCACAGGGAGTGGCAAGGTATACATCCCATTGAGAAAATGTAAACTATCTCTCCCTCTCCCCCAAAACGAAGCTAGTAAAAAATGCACACACAATATTGCTGAAAATTTGTAAGTAAGGAGATTGATAAAGGAACAACTCCACAGACAAGAACTTAAATAAACACCATGTTAATACAGCCCTTTCCCCATTCCCCATGGAGCAGGACAGGTAATCTGGCCATTGGTGACAGAATATCTTTAAATGACACTTAATTTGCAGATGCACTAAAGTGCCTGTGGGAATAAAACCAAATTTCAAAGGGGCTCAATTTATCTCAAATCTTGATAGCCACAGAATTTTTTTTCAGCAATAAAAAATGCATTTCATTTTGGTAAATAACCTTATTTCCTTCCATACAGTTCTGAAACTACCATAAAATAGCCCTAGAAATGACTTTTTTTTCTTTTCATAAAGGTAAATTTAATTTTCAATGTGAAAATAATTTTAGGCCTCTCATGCAAATTCCTGTATTCATTGCTTATTGTGTTTATTTCAAATTAAAACCTATTTAAACTCTATATAGTTTTTATTTTTTTGACATACACAACTTTTAAAAACATCTTGTAGCAATGTATGCTTTTCTCTTTAAAAACAATGATTGTTTTTAACCATTCTAAAATTTTTCTTAAACTGTATGCAGTAATGCACTCTAAAATTCCAAAGGATAGAAGAGAAAGGGAGATAAAATAGGGGAAAAGATCTTTTTTTTTCTTTCTTTCTTTTTTTTTGCCATTTTGGCCAGGGTTGAGTTTGAACCACCAACATCCAGCATATGGGGCCGGCACCCTACTCCTTTCAGCCACAGGTCCTGCCAGGGGAAAGGATTTTAACCAAATGCTACTATTTCCAGGAAATACAGTAAATTCCCTGTTATCTGGAACTCAAACAAGCAGCACTCTCAAAGAACTGGTACATGAACTTGCCAAAAAATATCAGATTTTAAAGTCGGTACCTGTGCTATGCTGAAGCTTCCTGATCATTCCCAGGGCTCCTGAGTGTTAATGTGTGTTCCCTAAAGTTAAAAACGTGTGGTAGTTAAGTTGAAAGTGTATCGATTAACATTTAACTAAAAATGTACACTGTATTTGCAAAGCAAGTGAAGTTTGCCTTTGTCTTAATTTGCTTTTAAGTACTGTATTTCAATATTAATATCAAGTCAGTATAGAATTTATGGTATGGTGTGGTATACTACATAGTATTGGGTATAGAATGAGTTAGGCCTGTATTGGTTTTTTTTTTTTTATTACATCATAGCTGTGTACATTAATACAATCATGGGGTACAATGTGCTGGTTTTATACATAATTTGAAATATTTTCATCAAACTGGTTAACATGGCCTTCATGACATTTTCTTAGTTATTGTGTTAAGACATTTATATTCTACACTTAGTAAATTTCACATGTACCCTTGAGTTAGGCCTATTTTTAATAGTAACTCTCAAGCAACCATGAACTACATTTATCAGGAATCTACTAATCCTCATGGGTGCCAGATAATGTAGAGATTACTGTAAAAAGACCATATGATAGAAACAAGAGAAGCTGCCATTATTTTCTAACCTACTTGACACTTACTGTGTGTATCAGGCTGTTATTGCCCTTTCTCTGGAACTGCTGCTGGTAACAAGTCTGCTTCAGAGCTGTGATCTCAGACCTCCCAATCCACAGCCTGTGCTTAGTTCTAGCTACCTGCTCCTGCTTCTCTCTCCAGGGTGCCATCATCCAATCAGGGGGTGTGCAGTTTATTCTATTGGACACCAACAAGCTTCCCCTTAAGAGCCAAATCACCTTTTCTCCTCCAGGATATTGGCTGTTGGTGACTCCCACCTGACTTCCTCCCTAGGAATTGCTCTTGGCCAAAAGAACTGTCCTTGTCCACAGGTGTGTGTCCTTGCTGAGGAGAGGGGGCACAAGTTACAGGGGCTGGACAGCACAGGAGCACAGAGACCCAGACCCATGACTCAATCTGGGCTATGGCAGCTACAGAGCTCCCTGAAGGAGCTGAGGACAGTTGAACATCTCCCTCTGCCTAATCTTACCCTCATAATAATCTGAAATTTTAAAAAAGCATCTTTCTGGAGAGCACTAACCTCCCCCCACCCCAAGCTCTGCATACAAACATCTGCCTCAAAGTCCTTTCCCAGGAGAACTCAAATGGAAACATTGGGCATTAGAAGTAGTCCTAGGAACAGTCACACTCTGGCCAGCACTGAGGCTGTCTGCTGGCATCAATGATGCCCCCAACAGGTTGTAGCCCAGCAATTGCTGAAGGTCTCACTGTGATGAACTTGGGTGGGGTCATCATGAAGAGAGTACAGCACTGGATGCTACTACATTGCAGGCATTCAAGAGAGTCTGGTGAAATAGCAATCATGAGTTTCTGGAATGAGACCCTCTTCTGGAAGACTTCAGTGCATTGTAGAAAGAAAATAAAGGAATTTAGAGGAAAGTGACTCCAACAAGCTGGCTGATTAGAAGTGCCTGGCACTTGTCTTTCCCACAAGAAAGGGCCAAGGCAATGAATAAACACTAAGATTTGACCACAGTGTTAAAAAGAGCATACTAGAGTGCAGCGGGGGAGGGGAGAAGCACCTGTGGTGACTGGAATCCCAGGAGCTCAGGGTGCAGGCACAGGCTTCCGCAGCCCTGTCTCCCCCTCCCAGGCCAGATCAGCCTGGAGACAAAGGGAACTTCCCCCTGTGGCTAAAAGGTAAGCAGAAGATCCCCATCAGTCCTCATTGCCATCACAATCACCTAGAGTCCTAACTGCAGGAGGATCCCACAGTCCTTATAAGCCCCAAGCCCAGTTAAGAGAACTACTGGGAATTCACATAGTTGCACTGCATTAGATTAGGAGCACAAAGTGTGTACTCCCCCTACATCCTGTGAGCCAAGCAACACCATCTTAAAATTCGAGCCACCTCTGGAGCATGCCCTCCTCTAGGGGGTATTGGATACTTGCACCTTGTCCAGCATTGGAGCTCCATCTGCATTACACAAAACCTAAAAAGGAGACTGAATACCACAACCCAGCCTTGTGGAGCCCAGGCCTAGGATTGGCTGTGACTCTAGCTCTATCAGAGCAGGGATACCATCCCTACCACCTGCACTTTCAGCTAGAGGAACAGTCTGGCAGTCATACCCAGGGTGAATCTGCTGTTTATCCAGCAAAACCATTGCACCTTCCCCTAAGCAAGAGAGTCCCCTGAGCCATTGAGCAGCTGGCATGTCCCCAAGTAGGTAGAGCAGCTATGTACCCACACCCAGGACCTGAGAAATAGCCCCAAGGTGCTCAGTCCCCTACCCCCAAAGACATGCCTCTGTCCTGCCCCAAATCTGTGTGTCCAGAACAGGAAAGGAGAAACAGCCCCATGGGTTGCAGACACACCCCCAAGCCAGCAGAGCAGCTATGTGCCTATATTTCAGACCTGAGAAACAGCCCTGGAGGCCAGCTCAGCAACTGCATCCCCATGCCCCCAGCCAAAGTAACAATAGCACCATGGCCCCAACTCCAGGCAGTCATCAAGTTGGACGACCTACCATGTGCACACCTGTGCCCCTGACCTGAGAAATAGCCCAGTAAGCCTTCCCCTGGTAAAGCTACAGCACTACTACCACAAATTCATCACTAGCATGGACATCTAGACCCAAGAAGCTCTAAGCCCCAAAGATTAAAACCAAAGAAGTTCTTTCCGAGGCACATTACAGTCAAACTGTCAAAATCCTAAGGCAAAAATAGAATTCTAAAACAGTAAAAGTGTTAAATTACATATAAGAGAATCTCTATTAGACTAACAGCAGAAACCTTACAGAACAAGAAGAATGGGAAGAGAAATTCAAAGTACTGAAGGAAAAAAAATGCCATCCAAGAATATTATACCCAGAAAATCCATCCTTCAGTTGAAAGAGAAATATGATATTACACAGACAAGCAAAAACTAAGGAAATTCATCACCCATTATTAGACTGGCCTTATGAGAAATTCTTAAAGTAGTCTTTCATCTGGAAGTGAAAAGACAATAACCATGGAAACATATGAAATTTAAAAACTCCCCCACCGTGTCCCCTCTCTCGTATTCTACCTTGTAAATACTGTTATTTGTATATACTGTAAATGATGACATCGGTGGGCACTAACTGAGCCCAGGGAAACTGGGAACAACCTCAAAACCAAAACCAGACACAGCACAAGCAGTGGCCACAGGCCACTGCAGAACAAATTCGACTTTCAGACCATAATGATGCTGACTTTGAGGAGAAGGTGAAACAATTGATTGATATTACAGGCAAGAACCAGGACGAATGTGTGATTGCTTTACATGACTGCAATGGAGATGTCAACAGAGCCATCAATGTTCTGCTGGAAGGAAACCCAGATATGCATTCCTGGGAGATGGTTGGGAAGAAGAAGGGAGTCTCAGGACAGAAGGATGGTGGCCAGGCAGAATCCAATGAAGAAGGCAAAGGAAATTGAGAACAGGACAGAGACTATAGTTGGTGATGTGGCAGGCCACCAAGACGAGGGAGAGGTGCCAGCCATGGACGAGAGTTTCGAGGTCAGGAAAATGGATTGGATGGCAAAAAGAGTGGAGGGCCTTCTGGAAGAGGCACAGAAAGAGGCAGAAGGGGCCATGGCCGAGGCAGAGGTGGCTCTGGCAGGCAAGGAGGAAGGTTTTCCGCTCAAGGAATGGGAACCTTTAACCCAGCTGATTATGCAGAACCAGCCAATACTGATGATAACTATGGCAATAGTAGCAGCAATACGTTCAACACTGGCCACTTTGAACCAGATGATGGGATGAGTGCATGGAGGACCACAACAGAGGAGTGGTGGACTGAAGACTGGAATGAAGATCTTTCTGAGACCAAGATCTTCACTGCCTCTAATATGTCTTCAGTGCCTCTGCCTACCGAGAATGTGACAATCACTGCTGGCCAGAGAATTGACCTTGCTGTTTTGTTGGGGAAGACACCATTTTCGATGGAGAATGATTCATTTAATATGGATCCATCTCAGGCTCCTTCTCTGGCCCAGCCACTGGTGTTCAGTAACTCAAAGCAGAGTGCCATATCACAGCCTGCTTCGGGGAGCACATTTTCTCATCACAGTATGATGAGCATGTTAGGGAAAGGATTTGGTGATGTCAGTGAATCTAAAGGCAGCAGCAGCACCACTGGCTCCCAGTTCTCGGAGCAATTCAAGACTGTGAAAGCCCTGGCTCAGCTGGCAGCTCAGCATTCTCAATCTGGAAGCACCACCACCTCCTCTTGGGACATGGGCTTGACAACACAGTCCCCATCACTGGTGCAGTATGATTTGAAGAACCCAAGTGATTCAGCCAGGCTTTCACCTCATCTTCAACCATGATGGAGGTGTTCCTTCAGGAGAAGCCACCTGCAGTGGCTACTTCCACAGCTGCACCTCCACCCTCCTCTTCTCTGCCAAGCAAATCCACCTCAGCTCCACAGATGTCACCTAGATCTTCAGACAACCAAACCTCTAGCCCTCAACCAGCTCAGCAGAAACTGAAACAGCAGAAGAAAAAAAGCCTCCTTGACTTCTAAGATTCCTGCTCTGGCTGTGGAGATGCCTGACTCAGCAGATATCTCAGGGCTAAACCTGCAGTTTGGGGCATTGCAGTTTGGGTCAGCACCTGTCCTTTCTGATTATGAGTCCACCCCCACCATGAGCACCTCTTCAAGCCAGGCTCCCGGTAGCCTGTATACCAGCATGGCCAGGGAATCATCATCTACAATTTCATCTAACCAGAATCAAGAGTCTGGTTATCAGAGTGGCCCAATTCAGTCAACAACTTATACCTCCCAAAACAATGCTCAGGACCCTCTTTATGAACAGAGATCCACACAGACACAGCAATACCCTGGTTCCATCTCTTCATCCCCCCAAAAGGACCTGACTCAGGCAAAGAATGGCTTCACTTCTGTGCAGGCCATGCAGTTACAGACCACCGCAATCTGTTGAAGGTGCTACAGGCTCTGCAGTGAAATCTGACTCACCTTCCACTTCTGGCATCACCCCCCTCAATGAAAAAGTATCTGCAGCCTCCTTGTTGAAGACAACTAATCAGCACTCAGCCTTCTTGGGTGGCTTGAGCCACAGTGAGGATATTCCAAATACCACCACACCACACAGCAGCATGTTATCTATGCAGCAGAATACCCTTTGGTCATCAACATCTTCTGGGCACACTTCAACATTCACTCTTTTGCACACAAGTGTGGAAAGTGAGGTGAATCTCCATTCTTTCTCCAGCACTTTCTCCATCACATCCAGCACAGTCTCTGTACCTCCCCCAGTGGTCAGTGTCTCCTCCAGTCTTAATAGTGGCAGTAGCTTGGGTCTCAGCCTAGGCAGCCACTCCACCATCACATCCTCAACTCGAAGATCAGTTGCTACAACTTCAGGAAAAGCTCTTCCCAACCTCCCTCCTGGGGTCCCGCCATTGTTGCCTAATCTTTACATTATGGCTCCAGGGCTGTTACATGCCTATCCGCCACAAGTATATGGTTATGATGACTTGCAGATGCTTCAGACAAGATTTCCATTGGATTACTATAGCATCCCATTTCCCACACCCACCACTCCGATGAAGAGGAGGGATGGTAGCCTGGCCAGCAACCCTTATTCTGGTGACCTCACAAAATTTGGTCATGGGGATGCCTCCTCCCCAGCCCCAGCTACAACCCTGGCCCAACCCCAACAGAACCAGATGCAGACTCACCACACCACGCAGCAGACATTCCTGAACCCGGCGCTGCCTCCTGGCTACAGTTACACCAGCCTGCCATACTACACAAGGGTCCCGGGCCTCCCCAGCACCTTCCAATATGGGCCTGCTGTGTTCCCAGTGGTTCCTACCTCTTCCAAGCAGCATGGCGTGAATGTAAGCATGAATGCATCGGCCACCCCTTTCCAACAGCCGAGTGGATACGGGTCCCATGGGTACAACAATGAAAGAAAATATCCACCCCCTTACAAGCATTTCTGGATGTCTGAGAGCTAATTTGGCACAAGGCTGGGGGCTGTGTTTCGTGTGTGTATATAAATTTGCACTGAAGTCTTGTTTCAGAAACCAGACCACTGAGGAGAGCCTGCTGAGCTGAGGCCACGGCCTGTGTGGTTGAGGGAAATGAGTCGGTGGATACCTTCTGGGCTTTTGAACTTGCCCCGTCCTCCCCCGCCATTTCCCTCTTCCCTACGTGTCTGACCCTGTCTTACCCATTGTGAGTTCAAGAGGTGCGGCAGCTCCGAAGCATCAATGCACACACTTGCTGTTGCTTTTGATTTCTGGAAGGCATGTAGTTTCAACTTGTAACAAAAATATTTGTAGTCTTCAATAAACTGTGGTATTTCTTTAAAAAAAAAAAAGAAATTAAAAAACTCACTTGTGATGCCAATACACAAAGACGAGAGAAGAATCAAATGTTATTACTAAAGAAAATCACCAAACACAAAAATAAGCAATAAGAGGAAGTAAGGAAAAAGGACATACAAAACAACCTGCAAACAATCAGTTAAATGACAGAAGTCCTTGCCTATTAATAATAACTGTGACTGTAAATCCCTAATTTAAAAAGCATATACTGAATTGGCTGGCAACCTGTAGAAAATTGAAACTGGACCCACATCTTTCTCCTCTAACAAAAATTGACTCACACTGGTTAAAGGACTTAAACTTAAGACACGAAACAATAGAAATTATTAGAGAGCATGCAGGGGAAACGCTTGTTAAAATTGGCCTAGGAGAATACTTCATGAGGAGAACACCCCAGGCAATTAAAGCAACTTCAAAAATACATTACTGGGATCTGATCAACTTAAAACTTCTGCACTGCCAAGAACACACTAACTAAAGCAAATAGACAGCCCTCAGAATGGGAGAGGATTTTTGCAAGTTATATATCCGACAAAGGTATAGACAGAATACACAGAGAACTCAAACTAATTATTAAAAAAAAATAAGTGACCCCATTTCACTGTGAGCAAGAGACATGAACAGAAGTTTCTCTGAAGAAGATAGGCACTTGGTCTACAGACACATGAAGAAATGCTCATCATCATTAATCATCAGAGAAATGCAAACCAAAACTACTCTTAGATACCATCTCACTCCAGTCAGAGTAGCCCACATCAGAAAATCCCAAAACTTCAGATGTTGGCATGGATGTGGAGAAAAGGGAACACTTCTGCACTGCTGGTGGGAATGCAAGCTAGTACATCCCTTTTGGAAGGAAGTTTGGAGAACACTCAGGGATCTAAATATAGACCCACTGTTGGATTCTGCAATTCCTCTTCTAGGAGTATATCCAAAAGACCAAAAATCATTTGGCAATAAATATATTTGCACCAGATTGTTCACTGCAGCTCAATTCATTATTGCCAAGTCATGGAAGAAGCCCAAGTGCCCATCGAACCATGAATGGATTAATAAATTGTGGTATATGTATACCATGGAATACTATGCAGCATTAAAAAAATGAAGACTTTACCTCTTTTATGTTTACATGGATGAAGCTGGAAAATATTCTTAGTAAAGTATCTCAGGAATGGAAAAAAATATCCAATGTACTCAGTACTACTGTGAAACCAATTTATAATCACTCACACTTGCATATAAAAAATGAAACACTGGCTCAGCGCCTGTGGCTCAATCGGCTAAGGCGCCAGCCACGTACACCTAAGGTGGCGGGTTTGAATCCCCAGCCCGGGCCCGCCAAAACAACAATGATGGCTGCAACCAAAAAAATGGCCGGGCATTGTGACGGGCGCCTGTGGTCCCAGCTACTTGGGAAGCGGAGGCAGGAGACTCGCTTGAGCCCAGGAGTTGGAGGTTGCTATGAGCTGTGATGCCATGGCACTCTACCCAGGGGGATAGCTTGAGCCTCCGTCTCAAAAAAAAAAAAAA
>CAUYQV010052217.1:0-40693 GCA_963574575.1 Galagoides demidoff
GCAAATTTTATAATCTCTCTAACAACTGCACCTTCAAATAAGAATAATGGCAGTAGCTACCCCATAAGACTGATGTGGGCTAAAGCACAGAAATTGAGGGAAAACAGTTAGCATCGTGTCTGGAACGTAGCAAGCCCCCCAATAACTTTCAGCTAGCAGTGACAGTGAGGGAGGCGTTGCCGGTGATGGTAGCAGCAGCAACGTTACTGCCTTAATAAGGAAGATCATTGTCCCATTTCTATTGTAGCTTCCATAATTCTTAAGTTTTTTCCTATGGAAATGCCCCCCAGAGTGATTTTTAAGTTTTTTTTGTTTTGTTTTTTCTTTTCTGAGATAGTCTCACTATGTCATCCTCGGTAGAGTGCTGTGTTGTCACAGCTCACAGCACCCTCAAACTCTTGGGCTTAAGCAATTCTTTTGCCTCAGCCTCCCAAGTAGCTGGGACTACAGGCACCTGCCACAACTCCTGGCTATTTTTTGGTTGCAGTTGTCATTGTTTAGCAGGCCTGGATGGGGCTCAAACCAGCCAGGTAGTGTATATGGCCAGCACCCTACTCACTGAGCTCCAGGCCCTGAGTCATTTTTTAAGTTTTTTAGAAATTCGAAACACTTTAGTAAATATCACCTATTCTGCACTGCTCCCCATCTCATCAGCAGGACATGGTCCATTCCCTAGTGCTCCAGAGCTATTCACATTTGCTGACCTGACAGTGATGCCATCTTGGCACCTTCCAAGAAGAAAAGGCTTCCCTTATTTCCTGCCAAAACACATCATCCATTTGCTTGAAACTCATCCAGATTCGCTCCCATATTAGGAAACATATAAGTGCCCCCAAGAGAATTCAAACACTTAGCAAAGCTTTGAGCAATTAAACTTTGGTGGCCTATTATAGAAACAGAAAAAGCAAAGGAGAAGAGTCATTGAGAGAGAAAGAGAGAAAAGAGAAGTAAATTTAAGTGGCTCAGCTGGGTTTGAGGGAGAGAAAGAGTGTGTCTACTCATTATGTGCTTCTGTTTGGAAAGAAGTCAAATGTTTTCACTGAAATGCAAACAGAAAGCTTTCATGATGTAGTACACAGGCAAACTCATAAATTAAGGCACTGTAGGCTCCAATGTAAACAGGTGCAATCACATATTACACATCTAGGCTATCATAAGTCTAGTCTGGTCTGATGGCAGGAGGTAGGCGGGGTGATAGCCTTTGGAGTTTTCCTGGCCTAGAAGCTCTAATTAGAAGAGCATATCTCCTATTTGGTTCTCTTACGCTGTTCTTTTGTGGAATTACTCTTACTCTACTATTCTTATTCTAATAGGGAAGCCTTTAAACAGGGAATTGGACTGAACTTCGTCTTTAATGATGAGCTCATCCCCTGAAGATTCCTACCTCTGACCCAGAAGCAGGAGCCCTAAAATATAGCCCTTGGTCTTCTCTACTATATCTGAAGGATCTGCAGCAGGTCAGACCTGCAGGCCAAGCACAGCGTTTTGAGGGAACACACTTACATTGGTCATTTGCCAAGTATAGGCACCCATGCCAGGCACTATGGAAATATGAGGTTTATAAAGTCAGGGCTCTGTCTTCCAGAGCCTCATAGTCCAACCATTAAAGGGGAGAAAATTCTCCACCCCATGTTCCCAGGGTAGCCTCGGGACTTTACTTCAGGCGCAGTCCTTTTGGGCCCAAGCTGATTTGCATTATCTTGTCAGAAACAAGAGAGGAATTTCCCAATTTCATTAGACACTAGAATGAAAGGAAATAAGCCAGTCATATCTTAGAAATAAACCAACCAACAAAATCAAAGACTTTTAAGACAGATGGATATAGTAGCAAGATACAGAACTCCAATACCAATAGCTCAAAACAGCAAAAACCATTTGCTCAGTGGAAATAAGTGCCAATGATGGTGGTCCCTTCTCTTATCAGATATCTTGTGCTTAGAGAATTGGAAGTTTACCTAAAATCCAGTGGGGCACGCACTAGGGCACAGAGAAGAAAAGCACTTCAAAGCACAGAACTCCCATTCCCACCCTCCAGAAAGATTCCCAGATGCCCCCATGGATTAAACAAGAGAAGAGTGGACAATGAAATTCAATCCCTTTAACTCAAAAGGCCCTTCCTTCAAATTAGAGGACATGAAAGAATCACCTCGGAAGATTTGCCCCAGCAATTCACTCTGATGGTGATCTATAACTCTCTAAGAAATGTCTATATCCAACATGCCTGTGAATTTCAGGACCATTTGAAGCTCATTTTTGGTATATCATTTTTTCTTTTGTGCATTGGCATCCTTATGAGGTACTAAGATAATCTCCAAAATTCTGATGAAGACTCAGACCTCTAGAAAAATCCACAGATGTGGTCTGGAACTGCCTTCTGAACCAGTGGGATGTCTGTTGATCAATCATCCTTTATCATTAGCTTAACCATCTTAGAAAACTAATCAGTAGTGACCCAAATAAGCATATCACAATTTATGCACTAAAATTCTTCAGGACCACTAATAGAGCTAACATTTGTTGAATATTTACTATGTGCCAAGAGTAAAATGTGGCAAAGTGAAGTTAAGCAACTTACAGTCCCACAGCTCATAAGGCTGAACAAGGGTTTTAACCTGGCGGGGAAAAAAGGCCAGGGAGGAAGAAAGCTTCAAAGCTCTCACACTTAACCACATGCTCCAGTCTACACCCTCCATAAAGCAAACGACCCTCATCAGATGCCACCTATGTTTCTATCAACCATTTTCTTTTACTCTGAGAGAACCCACTGCTATCTAGTTAAGGATTAAAATCTTACTTTAGCCTGAAACAGCGATAAAACATGAGAAGCTGACTCACACTTTCCATTCCTGGGTAGCAGTGGTTTCCAACCTACACATCAGAATCATGGTGGGGGTGTATAAAAAGAAAATGAGCTCCAGGAAATGAGCTCTGATTCAATGATTGTCGGGTGGGCCCTAAGAATCAGTATTTTAAAAAATGTTTTCCAGGGGAGTCTAATTCACAGTTAGGATTGAGATCTGCTTCACATTATAGGATGGGGGACCCAGGTTCCTCTGAACAGAGAGGGATCTGTACCCATTCACTAATGCTGACATGAAAACCCACAGCTAGAGTGGTTTAAACAACTGAAATTTGTTTTCTCAGAATTCTGGAAGGTGGAAGTCCAAGGTCACAGAGCAGGCAGGGTTGGTCTCCTAGAAGGCATCTCTCCCATCTTACAGCCAGCCACCCTCCTGCTTCCTCTTCTCTTGGTCACCCCTCTGTGCATATACCCCTGCCCCAACCCGTCTCTCTCTCTTGTCTTCTTATAAGGACACCAGATGCAGGGATGGGGAACCTTGCAACATGTAACCTTATAGATCGTTATGTGAGGCCCATTGACTGAATCCAAATTTGGATCTAGAAAACCATGTGTGTAGTCGTAAGGCCACAGGTGCCCTACCCCTGAATTAGGACCCTACCAAAACAGCCTCATTTTAATGAAAATCACCTCTTTCAAGACCTGACCTCCAAATGCAGTCACAATCTGAGTTTCTAGAAATTGAGAATTCAGCGTGTGATTTTGGAGAAAGGGGGATAAAACTAGTACATAACAAAGAGAACTGGAAACTCCTTTTTGTAGCAGCCCATATAGCCTACAGCTAGGAGAAGTGAGAGTTACAGCTCAATAATGGAACGCCTGGGTGAAAAGGGCATGGAGAGGAATTTAGCGCTCCTAACAAGCATGAGAGCTCGCGAGATGAGAGCAGTGGTGAATTGGCAGTCTCTACACCTGTGATGTTGAGAGGCACAAGATCAGCCTTCTATTAGGCTGGAGGAGAAGGCAGTCAGGGGCATGCACATTCTATCATGGGCCGCTTACTCTGACCCTGTCTCTTCTCCTGCCTGCAGAACGCCAGCACAATGTCTCTCTGCTGAAGATTACCAAGCTCTATTAAAAACTAAGATCTATCTATTCTAAGACTGCTTTATCCTCTTAAAGACCTTCTCTCTCTCCCTTCCGAAGTAGATAGCCCTCAGGCACCTGAGAGCAATTGTTCCTGAGCAAGGTAGCTTAGCGGTCCGCATCCGGAACCTAGATAAGCCTCCCAAGACCTGGCCAGTCCCAGACCCTGACAAGGGGTGGCAGCGGTGGGCTGTGACACCTTTTCCTTGCAATGCGATCCCTTCACATTGCACCTCTGCCCCCTCCAGTTGATTCAATGCGCTGCTGCCAGATGGACCTTCAAGATTGTATCACTCCTCTACTCTAAACCAGCTATAACACCCATGGCATAAAAAAATAAGGTTGTAAATGCTTAACCTGCTCAAATAAGCTCTCAACTCTGTGGCATAGGCCCACCATTCAGCCTCATACCTACCTTCCCCCCTCGGGTGGCTTCCCACTCCTGTAAAGAGCTCTTCTACCCCAGAAATACTGTTGCTTCTTCTCCCATGCACAGCAATTCAGCTCTGGCTAACTCCAGGCCTCAACTCATGGTCAGGCCCACCTGACGGTGTATCAGAGGGCTTTGTCTTCTCCTTCCTCCCTTCCTTCCTTCCTTTCTCAACTTTATTGAGGTATAATTGACCAATAAAACTTGTATATATTTGAGATGTCTAACTGCATATATGTATATGTTCTCACATACATCGTAAAATAATCCCTACAATCAAGCTAATTAAAATTTCTATCCCCTCACACAGTTACCTATTTATTTATTATTTGTGGGGAAGGAACGCTTAAGGTCTAGCCTCTTAACAAATTTCAAGTATATGATGCACTATTATTAACTGCAGTCACATTGCTGTTTATTAAAGCTCCAGAACTTGTTCATCTTACACAACCAAAATGTTCCCTTTGACAAACATCTCCCATTTCTCTCTCCATCTCCGCATTTCTTTCTTTTACCAGGATTTTTTCTCCCAAAGGGACACTGAACTGCTCCAAAATGTGACTGTAGCAGTCACTTTTTCCTCTAGCCCAGGAATTCCTCCAGACGTTGCCTTTTTTAGTTTCTCTTAAACCCCCTCACTCATCCTCTCTCCTTTGATACTAAACCCCCTGACCTTGCACTCCAGCTCCCCCTTCCAGAGTAATGCCTGTTGGATTAGAAGTTCGGATCCAGACTGGCAACCTGAGCCTTCAGCCATTCTCTCTAGGCTCCAAGCACAGCCACCCCAGTCACCCATCAGGGAAGGCTCTGCCTGTAGAGCTCTTGGTCTGTTGTGCTCACTGTCCCAAGAGTCTAGAACAGTGCCTAGCGCATTGAAGGCACACCATAAATAGCTGCTGAATGAGTGAATGGCACATCCATCATGACCTGCGGGTGATGAATCATTTTCACTTTGTAAAGTAAATCCACTTGTGGTGGAGGGAAGATTCCTTATTTCCACTTAAAACTATCTATCATGTGATAGATTATTTAACACAGTCATAATAACTAGACCCTGATTAATACTACACAGCATAAGTATTACCCTTTGTACTTTTCAATATGTTGTCCCATTTATTATCTCAGTGTAACCTCATAATAATCTCATTTCCTATTACAGATGAGAAATGAGGCAGAAAGGTAGCAGGACTTGATCAAAGTCACAGAGCTATTTGACTAGAGAGTTGGGATCAGAATCAGGGCCCTGTCTGCACCTCAGGCTCTCCCAGTGCCGCTGCTGGGCAGGCACCACACTTCCTCCCAGGCCCCAGCACACAAGGCACCATCAGCCCTCACGGACCTGCTTACTGTCCCTACAGGGACCACGTGGGATGGTGATGAGTTTCATGGGGTGGTTGGGAGGAATATACAACTTAGATCACAGGTACTTTCTCTCTCTACATTCGGGGTATTCACAAATTTCTATCAAATCAAGATAAAAGAAAAAAATCTATCATTTTCTAAAACCACAATAGCCTCTTAAAGAGAGGAGATCCTGCCAGAAGAAAGGTAGAGTCCTCAACACCCTGGATATAGAAAGGTGGACCCGGTGGTGAGTGAGGAAGGGAGGCTAATGAGCCCACTGCCGTGCCAGGCATCGGGAGCAGCTCAGTCGGAGATTCTGCCTCAGGAGTCTCACCAGGATATCCCAACCAAAAGATTCACTTCCAACCCCATTCACACGGCGCCTGCCAGGCCGCAGCTCTTCACTGGCTGGGGACCAGAGGCAGCAGCTCCTAGCCATGTAGTCCCGTTCACTGGGCTGTTCACATGTGGCAACCAACTTCTCCCAGCTAAGAGATTCCAGAGGGGGACAAGGTGGAGACCAAGGTGGGGCAAGTGAGGCACCTCAGCAAACTTTAAGGCTTGAGCCCTCCTCAAGCTGAGACTGCGAGAGAGAGCCATTATAATCTCATTTTGTCTTTTGTTTTTGTTTCTTTTTTTTTTCTTTTTTCTTGAGACAGCATCTCATTCTGCTGCCCTTGCCTCAGTCTCCCCAGTAGCTGGAACTACACATGCCCCACCCAACGCCAGGTTAGTTTTTTCCTATTTTTAGTAAGAGATGGATCTTGCCCTTGCTCAGGCTGGTCTCAAACTCCTGAGCTCAAGCAATCCACCTCAGTGGGCTAGGATTACAGGCATGAGCACCTGGTTATTACCTCATTTCGGAAAGAACATATCATCATCTCTTCTCCCACATGCTAATTTGAGAGGATGACACAAGGGTATGAACTCTGAGAGGCAGGAATTATTGGGCCCTATCCTAGATGCTGCCACAAAAAATATTAAGCTCTCAGGCCACACAGTGCAGGCTGTCCTGGAAACCATGTTGATTTCTAAAATCCCAAGAGGATTTCATAAGATAGATAGGGACTTTGTCTTTACAACAGCATTATTTACTTAGCCAAGACCTTTCAATGAATGTCTATGAGACAAGCATCTCCTTAATTAATTGACGTAGGAGGCAGAGGATATGTCCATATAGCAAAAAGCTAAAGATCTGAAGCCAAACATCTGCATTTAAATGTTGATAGTTGTGGGACTTGTATAAGTCACTTCCCTTCTCTGAGCTGTACTTTCACATCTAGAAAAACATTACCTTCTCAAAAACGTATGAGAATTACATGTCAGAAGTCATTCATCCATTTAACAAGCATTTTCAAGTACCTGGCTCACCATCAGTGCTGCATTAAATGCTTGTTAAATCCATCTCGAAATCTCAACTGATTGGCAGAGGCCTTCCTTAAATATCACGGGAAGACATTAGGATTCACACCTGCAAAGCTTTCACTTACTCCGTAGAATGCTTTTCCTTATTCCATCACTTCCTTTTAGTCAAATCACTTGTCTTAGGAATGTTTCCTCATCCGTAAACTGTAAATTATTAACTAGAGGTAAAATTAAATATGTGGCTCTTCAAAGAACAAGGGAAATGATGGGAGAGTGTAGAGGAAGGAGGGATTACCACAGAGGCTACGGCAGGACATTTTCTTTCCTGTTGTTTCTCATCCTTTGCTCCTTTGTTCCGTAAAGTCGTGATACTGATTGAATCCATCAACCAAGGTTGCTGTGAATGAGCATAAATGTTTAAAAAGCATATTATCCAACATCTGCCAGAATACCTGATACTGTGACAGGAAAAAATAATAGAATAACTGTTTATTAAGTTATGAAAAACTTATTTTTTTTGAGATAGAGTCTCACTATGTCACCCTTGGTAGAGTGCCGTGGCATCACAGCTCACAGCAGCCCAAACTCTTGGGCTCAAGCAATTCTCTTGCCTCAGCCTTCCAAGTAGCTGGGACTATAGGTGCCTGCCACAACACCTGGCTATTTTTTGTTATAGTTGTCATTGGTGTTTGGCAGGCCAGGGCTGGGTTCGAACCCGCCGGCCCCAGTGTATGTGGCCTGTGCCCTAGCCACTGAGCTACAGACACCAAGCTAGGTCATGAAAAACCTTTTGATGTTGTTATCTTCCCGCCAAAAATCAGAGTCTATAAGACTTCTTCAAGCTCTGCCTTGTAGTCCATCAGCTGTGCCTAACCTATTGTATTTCCTTGAGAAATACTCTGCAGCCCTGCTCTTCTGAACCCCTTTTTCTCCCTTCAGTTCCAGTGCTTTTGGAATCCAGTAGGAAGAAATAGCTGAGCAACAGAACAAGGGATGAAGACACTGTATTCTAAATTCTGATATGGGGCAATCACAGACAGAACAGCCATTCTTGTCTGCAGTCAGAACAGAAGCTCTGAGAGAACAAGAAACCAGTACAGTGTGGTCTGTGTGGACCAGCACGAGACAGAGACTGCATGGGCTGTTCATGCTATTACTCGACTTATGGTTTGGTGCTGGCAGGTGGGAAAGAGGAGAATAAAGAGAGGTTGGGACTATGGTAGAACACCCAGGGCAAAGGCAGTATGGGGGATCAGAATGTACCACCCGGAAATGTGAAGGATTGCTGAGCTGGAGGCAATTAAAAAGAGGCAAATAACAGGAATGGTCTATGCCCTCCATTTGCCTAAAATTAGCACACAGGTTTACAAAGGCAAGAGAGATTCTGTACCGCTTACCCCCTAGCGGGGGAACAAAAGTTAATCAGTGAATACAGCCTTGGGTAGTTATCATCTGGAGATGGCACTAGAGGGATCTACACTAGCAAACTTCACTCCTAGCCTTTACCTGCCAGTTATTTACCTTCACTCGAGTTATTCCCCCTAGAGATTCAAAGTTTCTTTCCTTTGTCTTGTCACATCTCTGAAAATGTACTGCTCTTTGTTGAAGATGCTAAATAATCTGGAATTCAAACCCATGTCTTTGAGAAATAAAGACTCATTCTCTGGGTGTCACCCATGTATATATGAAATGTACATGTTAATAAACTTCTGTTTGTTTTTCCTCTTATTAATCAGTCTTTTGTCACAGGGGTCTGTTCCAACTAAAACATTATAGAACTAATTTTTCTCCTACAGCCAGTGAAACATCACCAGCCAAAGGAACGCCCAAAGGACATTAAAAATCAGTGATGTTTGATATTCAATTTTTTGTTCCCTAATTTACCCTTGGCTGTGTTTACTTTTCATTATCCCCAAACCCTTGATAAAGGTCTACTATTCACAACAGGTTTGTGTTGATTATACTTTCAGAGATTAAGGACAAAGGCAAGAGGGGATAGCACGTCAGCCTAGAGCAGAGCAGACAAGACAGTGAGCACAGGACCCAGGAACATAGATTGGAGCAGGGGGTGACCTCAGAGAAGCAGGCGGCACTGATGGGGAAATGAAAACTTATTCAGATATCCCTGGGAGAGCCCTCATGGTACTTGGGATGGGGTTTATTTAAGCCACTGTATCACAAAATCAGAGGATTTGAGAACATCTGGTTTACTTATGTGTTTGTGTACATATAGATACATGCATACATTTAAAATACAAACAGTTAAGAGTGTGTGTGTGTATAGAAAGGAAACCATCTGATTCTCACATCTGGGCCAGAGAAAAAAACCAGTATGAAACCAAAAGAAGAAAACAGGAATCCTATAGGGACACAAAGCCAGACCCAAATGTTCCAAGGATAAAATAAGCACCTAGGAATTAGAGAACTCTTGGGGAGGGGTAGACTTTTCCAGAGTGCTTCAAATGTGACATTGTCTATAGTTAGAATACAAGATTTGGTTGACGAGATTGGGGTGGGGGTATCGGCATCTAGTGGGCAGATCTACATAAAGTAAGATCCACTCAAGAGGGCAAAAGGTATGGCATTAGGATACAAGCTTTGGTTGTGCCTTAAAGTCAGTCAAATCACTAAATCTCTGCCCGCTAGGTGCCAGTATCCTCCCTGCCAGCTCCCAGTTTCAACAACCAAAGCGTGTATTCCAACTGTAGACAATGCCACATTCCAAGCACTCTTTAGCTAGATCATTCTTTATGTAGGTCTTATTGGACAAGTAGGTCAGTAAGCTTCCACATAGACAGATTATAGCCTTCATAATGACATATTTTAATATAAGTTCATTCCATAGTTATTTTCAACTAATTCTTTTAGCTTTTGTATAAAATCCCAAGCTAAAAGAACCCTTCAGTTACTTTTAAAGAGAGGTAATTACCTGAGAGATTCCCCTTGCACGCAGTCCAATGACTGAGCCCAGGGAAAGCTGACCAAATAGGCAGAACTCATTTCAAAATGCAGCCTGAACCCACCTTAAGTCTCTGTAGGAATGTCACACATTATAGAAGGATCAAGTATGAGGAAAATACAGACGTGAAGCACTTTGAAAACATGAGCATTAACTTAAAATGAGATGTTCTTCTTAATAGGCAAAGAGATAAAGAAATGATTTCTTTGTCACAGTGCTCTATAGGAGGAAAGGGTGATAGACATTGTTATCCATTTTTTTAAATCAGGGGGCTCCATTTGAAAACTATAGAACCTTTTGTTATCCATTTTTTTAAATCCTGAGCTCCATTTGAAAACTACAGAACCTTTCCCAGCAAATGACAAACACAACTCATAAGGAAGAAGACTGGGGACCAGAGATCAGTTGGCTAACAACCAGAGCAGCACAACACAGCCTTGAGATGCTCTGCCTTGAGAGTTGTTACCAATGTGTTACGGAATTTAGCAATAAAGAATAAAACAAGAGCTTTCCATTTTCTGTTAGTATGAAATTCTTGACAGCTCATCTAGCCCCTTGACATCCAGATCTCAGAAGTCACTTAATGAAACAGAGGTTGGTCAAGACCAGAAAAACTCTGCAATAATAGTTTCCCTATGAACCATGAGTCAAAAGAAATAGATCTATCCTGACACTCAGCCTCTACTCCAAAGAGGTTTTTAAAAACATAGTGAGGGCTACTTCCTCCATACAGGGCATGTCCATTATCTGGGCAAGACCACAGAGGCATATCCGGCTTATTGAGTAACTGAGCTCCAGTCAACAGAGAAGCCTCCTTTGAGCTCCTGACAGTTTAATTTAGCTGAACAATTATATCTGCAATTTGATCATATAATCTCTCCTTCTTGATGGCCAATAAAAGTGGTGCTTCCCCTGAGACATAGAAACTTGACATGATTAAAGGGAAAAGGAAAATAGAGTCTTTAAATTGTTTGGTTCAACCCAACTGGGCCCTCAACATTTATAATAGTTACCTATCCCAATCTCCATCCAGTCTCTTTGTTGTGACCACCTATGGAGTAGATCAGTAATACACAGAAGAAGCAGTATGAGTTCTCTCCGAACAAATCCTCAAGGTAGTGGAGAGAACATCTCCAAAGTGACTTCCATCTGTGGGGCCAAAGTAGAATTCAAACAGGTTAGGATAGCTGCAGTGGCTAGGCATTTGGAAGGAGCCATAGAAGCCACCAGAAAAAAAAGAATAATTAATAAAGAGATTTCCCTGGGATTACCTTTTTGGTGCCATATTTGTTCTTTCTTACTATTGTAACAAATTACAAAAAATTTAGAGACTTTAAAAAACACCCACTTGGCGGCGCCCATAGCACAGTGGGTAGGGCACCAGCCACATACACCGAGGCTGGCAGGTTCAAACCCACCCTGGGCCTGCTAAAACAATGACAACTGCAACACACACACAAAAAAAATAGCTGGGTATTGTGGCAGGCACCTGTTTAGTCCCAGCTACTTGGGAGATTGAGGCAAGAGAATTACTTAAACCCAAGAGTTTGAGGTTGCTGTGAGCTGAGACACACTGGCACTCTACCCAGGGTGACAGCTTGAGACTCTGTCTTTAAAAAAAAAACCCACTTGTTATAGTTCTGTCATTTAGAAATATACACAGGATGTTCCGGTGGTTCTCTGCTTTCATAAAGCCAAAACCAAGGTATTAGCAGGGCTGCATTCCTTTCTTGAGATTTTGGGGGTGAATTTACTTCCAACCTTATTCAGGTTGTTGGCTGAATTGGGTTTCTTGAAGTTGTAGGACTGAGGTCCCTATTTCCTAGTTGACTGTTGGCCTGGGGGGGGGGGTCATTCTCAGGTTCTGGAGGCTGCTAGCATTCCTTGGCTCATGGGCTCTTCCCCCAGTCTTCAAAGACAGCAATAATAGGCCAAGTCCTTCTCACATGTAGAATCTCTCTGATCCCCTGCCTCATTGGGAAGTTGGGGAAAATGCTTTCATCTTCTGCCACATCTCTCTGACTTCAGCCAGAGAAATTTCTTCACTTTTAAGAGTTCATGTGGCGGGAAGTGCTGGCTCACATCTGTAATCCAAGCACTCTGGGAGGCCAAGGCAGGAAGATCACTTGAACTCAAGAGTTTGAGACCAGCCTGAGCAAGAGTGAGACCCTGTCTTTACTAAAAAATAGAAAAAAATTAGCCAGGCATTGTGGCACATGCTTATAATCCCAGCTACTTGGAAGGCTGAGGCAGGAGGATTACTTGAGCCCAGGACTTTGGGGTTGCTGTGAGCAAGACTGATGCTACTGCACTCTAGCCTAGGGCAACAGAGTGAGACTCTGTCTCCAAAAAATAATAATAATAATAATTCATGTGATTATATTGAGCTCACCCAAATAATCTAGGATAATCTCTCTACCATAATTTTAATTATGTCTGCAAAATACCTTCACAGAAGTACCTGGATTGTCATTTGATTAAATAACCAGATGATAAGGATCCTGCTGGAATCTTCTTCCTCAGGGCCAGAGAAGGGATTTCTTTGGGTAAGATTCTCTTATTCTAGAATTATCCAAAAGCCCATGGATAAAGTCCAAAATTGAACCAGCCTCTCTGTGTAATTGATCATGCCAGGTAGCAACAGGCCCACTATTCCATTTTGCATCTTCATACTTTCTCTTTGACCATCAAATTTCTTCTTGGCCAATTTTCATGTGTTGACTAAGGGAAGCCTCCCCAAATTCTTGCCCCCTAATGCAGACTGTAAAGTTGCTACTGTATTTTTACTATACATACATTGAACACCTATGTGCCTATCTTTAGGCTGTTGTCTCAGCTTCAAGTTCATCTTTCTATGTTCTGCTTTCTGAAGCTGGGGCTAGAACTCTGGAAAACACATTTCTCCTCCGCCAGCTGGCTCCATGTTAGGTTCTGCTAACACAGGTCCTCTAGGGAAACAGCAGGAGGGAGTGCTCGCTATTCCCAGCACTGTCCCCCTACCAATGACCTTTCACCCCCAGTAGCAGCAATTATCCCAGCTCCACCTACTTTTATCACTTCCAAAACAGCCTCACCCTGCCCCCTCTTAAGCACCAGTTCCCCCTCCTCCTGAGTCCCAGCTCTGAGAGGCCATTTCTCTGAGCTCCTGAGACAGTGGTTCTCAACCTTCCTAATGCCACGACCCTTTAATACAGTTCCTGTGGGTCACAACCCACAGGTTGAGAACTGCTGTCTAAGAGAACAGAACCATCAAGGGTGAGTGACTTCCTCACATACACAAGCCCCAGCACTGAGGAGCTCCTTCACCTATTTCCAGTTCTGGTAACCCCATCACCTTTCCTTTGTTGCCACATAAATAGCAGGTGCTTCCTGCCATTATCAGTTCTGGACTACTTAGAGTTCCCAGTTCACTATTTCAGTCAACCAATACCTATGTAAGCAAGTCTCGGTATTAAATTCTCTCTATTGAAATAACTGGAGTGACTTCTGTTTCCTGACTAGGACCTGTTTTGCTGCAACCTATGTTAGATATATAAGATTCAGATGAATAAGAATGGGTCCAAAATCATAGGATATTCAGATATGACAGGACTTTAAAGATCACCTAGTTCAACTCTAACATTTCATCAGTGGAGAAACTAAATACAAGAGGAGCTGACTCACTCCAAGTCACAGCTAGTAGTCACTGGCCCAGGACTGGAGTCTCAGCTCCCTGGCTCCCAGCCCAGTGCTCCCTCTGATGCCTAAACTCAGAGGCAACAGAAGGTGATACTCTGAGCAAGTTTCCAATTTCAAACCATTGATCTGTTCTGTCCAGCCTGCCTCCCTTACTGACCTATTTGCATATTTACAAAGAAAGAATGCTGAGGTGACAAGAAACCTGGGGTGCTATCCTTTGTCATGCTTATTGGAGGATTTAAGAGAGCTAGTCAAGTAAAGCAAAAGTTGGCAAAGGGAGAGTCTATTAGCTCCAGACACACGTCCTTGAATAAAAAAGTCTCTCCAACATTGTTCCTAATACTATTTTTCACCCTCCTTTGGAAATGTGATCTAGCCCTGGACATGGAGGAGGAGAGAAACAAGGATCAGGAAAGAAGGTAGAAAGATTAATTCTCCCTGTCATTTCAGAATGCTCAGCTTGCTTCGGTCATTTTTTGCACTTATCTACTATGTATCCAACACTGTGCTGAGTATTGTGGTAAAATCTAAAGAAATACTAAGATGTGGCTCAGTGCCCATCACTCAGTGGTCAGGGCTCCAGCCATATGTACTGGGGCTGGTGAGTTCAAACCCGGCCAAGGCCTGCTAAACAACAATGTCAACAATAACAAAAAAAAAGAGCCAGGCATTGTGGCAGGTGCTTGTAGTCCCAGCTACCAGGAGGCTGAGACAAGAGAATCACTTAAGCCCAAGAGTTTGAGGTTGCTGTGAACTGTGACGCCACAGTACTCTACCAAGGGTGACATAGTGAGATTGTCTCAGAAATTAAAAAAAGAAATACTAATATTCACGGTACTCATTAAGTTAATTGTTTAGTTATAGGGACATCAATATATACAAAAAAATCAGAAAATGCTAACAGGTACCATGTTTCCCTGAAAATAAGACACTGTCTTATATTTATTTTTTCTCAAGAAGACACACTAGGGCTTATTTTCAGGGATGTCTTATCTCCGCGCCGAAACGCACTAGGTTTATTATCAAGGTAGGGCTTATATTTAACAAATGCACAGAAATTCTGCTAGGGCTTATTTTGGGGGTAGGTCTTATTTTCAGGGAAACACAGTAGCATATAAGCAAATAGGAAATTGTGCAGCACCAATAGAAAGTACTTCAGAGGAAAAAGAGGAGAAAACAGAAAAGTGTGCAGAGTGGAACTTGAGCTCAGAGGGAAGAGGGGCTCAAATTTGCCTCTATAAAAGGCTTTCTGAATCCAGAGAGCAAAGACCTAAAGGAACCTTTGGGAGAGGAGAAGTTAGGTCTATAAAGAGGAACTCAATTTTCTGAATGAAAATTTGTCCTTCATCTGCCAATCAAGAGGGAATGTCACAAGCAGTGCTGTCATGAAAATAGCTTTTGGTGGTGCAACCTTCCACTGTGCATTAGTTCTCAGACCTGCCATAAACTTGGTGGCTTAAAACAACAGATATACTGCAATGAGCCTGGGAATTCAGATACCTTTATGCAGCAGTGATTTCATCTCCCTTGGGTACATGTACATACTCGGAAGAGGGATTACTGGCTCACATGGGAGCTCTGTTTTTAATTTCTTTAGGAATCTCTATACTGTTTTCCATAATATCTGTACCATGCTACCTACCCACCAACAAAGTAAAAGTGTAACCTTTTCTCCAAACTCTGGTCAACATTTTTTATCTCTTATCTTTTGGGTAACAGCCATCCTAATCGGGGTAAAGTAATATATCACAGTGGTTTTAATTTCTACTTCCCCGATAACTGGTGATGTTGAGTTGAGTACTTTTTCATATATCTGTTGGTGATTTTTATATCTTCTTTTGAAAAATGTCTTTTTCAGACCCTTTGTCCATATATTAATCAGGTTATTTGTTTTTCTGCTATTGAGTAACTATTGTGTTATCTGTATATATCCAATAATATCATGTTGTAAACACCAAATATCCATGATAAAATTTTTGTAAAAGCAATAGAAATCCAAACCTCACAGGGTGGGGGCCAGAAGTCCAAAATCAAGGAGGCAGCAGGGCTGTGCTCCCTGGAAACCTCTGCAAGAAAATCCGTCCTTGCCTCTTCCACCTGCAGTAGGTACAGGCATCTGTCAGCTTGGAGCTGCGTGACTCAATCATTCCCACCATCATCACGTGGCTTTCTCTATTATGTGTCTAGTCTCCCTTTGCCTTTCACTTATAAGTCACTGAATTTAGGTGCCACTGGGATTATCCAGGATGATCTCATCTCAAGATTTTTAACTTAATTACCCTTTTTAAGGTCACAGTCACAAGTTTCAGGGGTTACAACGTGGACATACCTTTGGGGAGATATTCGATCCCCCACTATTCAATCCACTATATTGGTATTATCCAAAGCTCTTCAGTTACCTTTTCCTTTTTCCAGGTCAAGACTAAAATAGTGAAAAAAAAAAAAAAAACATCAGCAGACTCACTCTCTTCTCTACTATTAAATTCCTCCTCCTATGATGTAAGCACCATCTTTATCCTCATTTTATAGAGGAAGAAATAAGTAAGGAAATATTAAGATAACTTGTCATAGCTCCCATGGTTGATAAGAAAGTTGAACAGGATTTCAACCCAATCAACTTGAACTTTTTTAACACCTTTATTGAGATAAAATTCAACATACCATCCAATGCACCCATCCTAAATACACAACTCTGCAGTCTTAGTACGTTCATAGAATTGTGTAACTATCACCATAATCAATTTCAGAACATTTTATCATCCCAAAGAAACCCCTTATCCCTTAGCTGTCACCTCCCAATACCCTCCCTCCAGCCCCTGGCAACCACTAATCTACTTTCTTTCTCTAGAGTTGCCTATTCTGAACACTTCATATAAGTGAAACTATATAATGTGGTCTTTGTGCATGGCTCCTTTCACCTAGCATAAGGTTTCCAAGGTTCATCCATCTCACAGTATGTACCAGAACTTTCTTCCTTTTTACAGCCAGATAACATTCCATTATATGGATGTGCCACATTTATGTATTCATTCATCAGCTGACAGACATTTGTTTTCGAAACTTTCTTTAACATGTTTCCACAATCTCATCTGTAATTTTACTTCATGGTCACACTCACCTGATAGTCATGAATGCCATAAACCTTTACTAAGTGCAAACTATACATTAGGAAGAGACCCCGAGACCCTGACTGACTTCCTCAAGTTCACAGTTCATCAGGACAGCTGGTCAAGGGAACCACATGTCCTGCCTTTATGACCATTGTTCTTTCCTCTGCACCATGGGGTCTTCATTACCTGTCTGATGCCTCAATACTGCAACATTAATGTGTTCAAGGGAATGCTTGAACCAGCATATTTCTTTAAACTTTTGTGGTACTAACATTTTAACATACATAAGAGTATAATACTGTAATGAGCTTTCAATGTTCTTTCACTGAGCTTCAAGACAATTATCAACTCTGGAGCAATCTTATTTAATTATAAATTTATAGAATTTAACGTTTAATAATGACTGTTTACTACCAGCTCATAAAAGTCCTGAAAATTTAACAATCAGCTCTTGCATATCAAGCTCAAGCTGCCTCCAGCCCACCACTGCACTCTTCCATCTCCAGTTATTTTTCTTTAATTTCAGATGTTATACCATTTCATCTATCAACATTTTAGCATGTATCACTGAAAAATAAAGACTCAAAATACAAAACCACAATACCATCAGCACAAGTTAAAAGATTAATTATAATTCTAAAATGTCCCCTAATAGTTTCCTAACTGACGTATAAATGTTAATAACTTATTTAATTCAAGATGCAAATAAGATTCTTAAACATTTCACTAATTGATATGGTTCATATTAAGACTCATGTTGATTTAATGAAAATTAAGTAAAAATAAAATAAAATAAAATAAATTTCTAGCCAAAGGGGGCAGGGGGAAAGACTCATGTTAATCTATATTCTCTCTCTTCCTTCCACCTTGTTCTTCCTCTTTCATTTTCCGGGTATGTACATAAGTTATTTGTTTCTTTGTGAAGAAAATGAGAGTATGGGTTGCCCTTTCCATTTTATTTCTGGGGAAAGCTCTAACCTGGTAAGAGAACTAGATGTCCATACAGTACCAAACATCTGCTCCAGGAACTCCACTGATAGAGACTCTTACGGCCTAGTTCCTCAGAGTGGATATCTGCTGCTGGTGACAAATGGAGCCTAGGCCATGAAAATCCTGGTCCTATAATATAAAGATGGAAATTTTTTTTTAATGTGAAAATCAGGCTGGATGTAGTTCATGCCTGTAATGCTAGCACTCTGGGAGGCAGAGGGACTGCTTGAGGCCAGGAGTTCAAGACCAGCCTGAGCAAGAGTGAAACCCCATGTCTATAAAAAATAGAACACTTAGCTGGGCCTAGTGGCAGCACCTGTAGTTCCAGATACTTAGGAGGCTGAGGCAGAAGGATTGCTTTAGTCCAGGAGTTTGAGGTTGCAGTGAGCTATGATGACCCCACTACACTTTAGCAGGGACCACAGAGTGAGACCCCGGAAATCAAAACCAACAAGCACCTGGTTGGATAGTTAACACACAGAGAGTGGCACTCCAGCCCCCATCACCCAATGGGGAAGGAAATACCCTGTACCACGTTCAAAAGCCCATTACCACCAGCTTTTAAAAACAGCTAAGCCTCAGCCACCTTTGTCACATTCGAGCAAGGAGCAGCAGCAGCGAGGCTGTGAGGCGGAGAGATAGCTGACTAGTCTGAGGAAGCGTTGGCAGGTGATGCTGGAAAGCTGTCTCTCTGCGATCTCATTAGAAAATATCAGCCTTGAGACTTCAGCTTTCTCCTTTCCCACAGAGTTTTGTGTGGGCTGCTGAGGTTTTGGCACCAGTTGTCACCGCAAATGCCGCTTGGCAGGGGCAAGAAGCTCAGGAATCTCTGACATGTTTCCGAAGGGTTTCAAAGATGAACCAGCGCTTCTGCATTTTTCTCCTTTTATTTTTTTTCCCTTCCAAATATAGTGCCAAGAATAAAAACCTAGCTCATCCTATTTCCCAAACTTGGCAGTTATGACAGTTTTATTGCAGTGCCTTATTAAAGTGTAGCCATAGATTTACATAATTAAACCCAGGTCTGCTTTTCTCTCCCCTGCATCTACATCTGTCACTCACTGCAGTGTGGCGTGGTAATTCCATCTCCTCTGCGTAAGCGGGAGCCTGGAGGCTTAGGGTGGTGTCACCCCCTGGTACCAATGAATATTTTTTACTGGAAACAGAGATGATGAGTTTTGGCCCGTGAGTGGAGATAAATGATTTCCCGCCTTTCAGCAGGAAGCTATTGGCCTTTTTCATTGCATATTAGATCTGGAAGGGGCCTTGAAAATCATCTGATACGGAGGTTGCAAATTGGCAACTTGGGCCTGATTTGGCCCACGTATTTTTTATTTTAACCCTTATAACATATGTGTTTGTTTTTAATTTGAATTGTTATCAATACTTAATGTTAGAGAATTCACATTTAAAAAAAAAAATTGGGGGCTTTTCTCCAAAAAAAAGGTCAGTGTTGGTCTTGCTGGGTTTAGCAGTCGCCCCCTTCCGGTGAGACAGGGATCTGCAGGTACTCCTGGTTCACATCCCACTTTCTCAGCATCAACCTGCTGCATGCATGGACTGACCTTTTTACATCCTGCAAAAATTTGACTTTATAAGCTCCTTCACATTACAGATGAAAACGAGAAACCCCACACAGGTTGTAGGATATTAATAACAGATCCCAACTTTCCTAATTCCAAACACTATGAACAACAATGTCTTTGTCAAAGGTGCCTGAAGAAGGCTCTTTGTCAAAGGTGCCTTCTTACTCCAGCTCCATCACTTACTAGCTGGAGCATCTGGACACAGGACTGAACCTCTCTGAGCCACATGTTTCCTGGTCTGTAAAATGGGACTGATGGTAGCACTGAGTTTGTGAAGGTTAATGTTCATGAAAGAGTTGACAAAAGCCTAGACCCCCTATCCAATCTTACACTTGTTATATTATTCTTGGTATTTTCATTCACAATTTCTAGATCACAAATGTTTTCATTATTCAAAAATATTATTTATTTTATTTATTAAGGCTACCTCCTCAATTCAATTCAATGAGTGTTTGTGGAATATCTACCATGTGTCCAGACTTATATGTTGATGCACAGAAATAGATGGAGTGATGAAATGATTAGAATACATAAGAAGTGTCAGGTGGGATGTATGGCATATGATACATAGTACAAGAAATGAATGCCTTTGCTGCTTAAATAACATAATATGGTTCCCAGAATTACATTTCCACTTTCAAAATGTTGCACCATCTTCTCAGAAGCCTGAGATAAGAATCTTTGTGTTCTCTATCCCATGGTCAAGTGGCAGCAGCATAAGCACTATCAATTATCAGATGCTCACAAACGCACCAAGCAGCAACCTGAGTGCTTTACATGAAGTATCCCATTTAACCCCTCACCAACCCCATGAGGTAGATGCTCTTTGATCCTGCTTTTCCAGCTGAGGCGATCAAGACACACCTGGTCAGGTGACTTGCCCAAGGTGGCATAGCAACTGAGCAACAGGGAAGAGTTAGCAATCTGACCCACACTCACACACGCACCACTGTACCGCTTCCCTCTGTCCTTGCTCTGAACCAAGCTCCTATCACAGCTGCCTTCAATCCTGCAGTACATTCCCTCTCACACCCCAACTCCTTGTCTCTGAAGTGCATTGCCTTGACTTTTCATTTTTACCTAGAAACAGAGTTTCCCTCTGTCATCCAGGTTGAAGTTTGATGATGTAATCACAGACCTCTACAGCCCTGAACTCCTAGACTCAAGCAACCCTCCTGTCTCAGCCTCCCAAGTAGCTGGGACTATAGGCATGTGCCACAATACCTGAATAATTTATTTTTAATTTTTGGTAGAGACAGGGTCTCCTTATGTTTCCCAGGTTGGTCTCGAACTCCCAGTCTCAAGTGATCTTTCCGCCTTGGCTTCCCAAAGTGCTAGGATTACAGGCATGAGCCATGGCATCCAGTCTTGACATTTTTTAACCCCACCATCTCACTCCTTCCCTCTATCAGCTTCTGTCTCTCCACCTCCTGTCACAGTCAAGCAAGCCCAGTCAGGAATATTTTCCCTCCTGCCTGGACCAAATTGTTATCATTACAAAAATGATTGTTTGCTCATTGCCATCATCATGCTAATGCTTATTAAGCCCACATTACTGCTGCAAGAGAATGTGACTTGATCCTCAGTGAGTCATTAAGTGCAACCAACATTCATCAAAGGGATTGTAAATTGATGGTTGTGATAATCCTCCTAATTACCAGTTTCTTTTTGATGACCTGCTTGTTATCAGCAAGTATGTCCAGTGGTTACAGAACCTTAAAAGTCCCTGCGCTCTTGAGCTACCTCTTGGAGAGTCCAAAATGCACAGTGAATGTGCAGGTATATATGTGGGTGGGTTTACACACATGGAGATATTAATTTAAATTCTACCTTATTTCTGGTTATGATTTCTTAAACTACAACAAGATACTATAAAAGAAAAGCAGATGAGGCCAGGAGCGGTGGCTCACGCCTGTAATCCTAGCACTCTAGGAGGCCGAGGTGGGTGGATTGCCTGAGCTCACAGGTTCACGATCAGCCCAAGCAAGAGTGAGACCTCATCTCTAAAAATAGCCAGGTGTTGTGGCAGGCCCCTATAGTCCCAGCTACTTGTGAGTCTGAGGCAAGAGGATCACTTGAATCCAAGAGTTTGAGGTTGCTGTGAGCTATGACACCATAGCACTCTACTGAGAGTGACAAAGTGAGACTCTATCTCAATAAAAAAAAAGAAAGAAAGAAAAGAAAAGCAGATAAAAAGATAAAGAAAAGCAAACAAGGACCATAGTGTGGAGCCAGGAATAAAATTAAAACTGGAACAGCATGTGTGCTGCCATTGGCCACAGACTTGACTCCTGTGTTTTCAAGAACCCACTGTAAAAAGAACGACTTGGTCATTTGTTTTGCTAAAGAGTCTCTAATAAAAAACTAAAGTGGATGGTTTAAGAAGTACAATTAATGGCCACAAGACCAGAAGGGAATTTCAACTAGGGAGCCCTTATATAAGGTACATTATAGAATGTAAATAAGCAGTGACTTCAACAATACTCGGAACAATATTCACAGGATAAGATTCATCTCTTTTTCACCTGTCTTCATTGTAGGCAATGGTGACATAGACAAGCACAATTCAGAAAAAATACTTCTTGGATTGAGAGGAGAAAGAATCAAGGTGTACAAAAGACTCAATCTGCACACAGAAACATATTGGACTGCATATTACATATGAATTCATGATTTTTTAAGTTGTTACCAAAATGCACGATTAAGAGTAGGTCTGCTATCTGCAAGTATAATGAAAAGCTAGTCAGCAAGTAAGATTCTTATAACTGGTAAGCAGAATCACAAATGATGAGTCTGTTTCCTGACCCTGCCTCTCTTAAAATTCTGGTTGATCTAAAATCATTGCTAGTTCCAATGTTTATGCCTCTGGTTCTTATTTCCTCCAAGCTCACAGTATTCCCTATGAGCAGATAGTCTGAGATTAAATGTTTAGGCTCTGGAGCCAAGAGGGTTGGGTATGAATACCTAGTCCCTTTTTGACTTTGAATGGGATATTTACCCTTTTTATTGTCTCAGTTTTTGTACAATGGAGAGCTCCTAATAACCCCTATTTTATAGAGTCATCGTAAGGATCAAATAATGACAAATGTAAAGCCCACAGAATGGTACCTGCACATAGCACTCAGTAAACAATTGGCTATTATTGTTGTTGTTGTTATCCTGTGAAACTGCCTTAGACAGTTTTTGTGTACCTTCCTTCTCATCAAACAACAGCCATTGATTAGGATGACCATAGGTCTCTGAAGGTTTGTGTTCATAGCACTGGATAATACAATCACTAATCTCTAGTTATTTCCTGGTTTGCCTCCCAATTAGATTGCAAGTCACAGATATTCCCTAGTCCAACCCTCTCATTTTGCATTTGTTGGAGAAAACAGAATGTCAATACGGTTAAGTGACGTCTGCAAAAACAGTGAATGTCAAACCGGGTTAAGAAGTGGAGTCACTTGACTTTCTGGTCTAGTCCTTTTGCCATTAGAACATGTCTCCCCACCGTGACACACAGCAGTCTGTTTGACTCTCTTATTGATTTTCCAGTGTACTGATGATTCTCAAATGCTCCTGTCCTCCCCCAAACCTTCCCCGGTGCTGCCCAGTCAGCCTCCTACTTAACATGGTCACCTGGTCATCCCACAGGCATTTCAAATTCTACTTGTTCTAATGGAACTCACCACCCTCTTCTCTAATCTGGAACACCCCTCCTCAACATTTTCTGTCTGTTGGTGACCCCACCACCCTTACAATAACCCATGGACAAAACTCAAACTTACTCGGATTCCTCCCTCCCCTTTATCCCATACATTCACGTTCTGCTAGCTTTATTCACAAATTATTTCCCAAATGCATCCTTTCCTAACAATCCCTAAACCATTGCCCTAATTTGATTGAGACTTTTCTGAGGCCATTTAACTTGTTCCCCTTAAGAAACCATACGCTCAATGGAGACTTTACATCTTTTACATTTACCTAGATGGAGTTGAAACACATTCTTTGTAGTAAAGTATCACAAGAATGGAAAAATAAATATACAATGTACTCAGTACTAATATGAAACCAATATATAATTACATGCTCATATGAACAATAAAACACAAATATAGTCTAGTACAGAGGCAGGAAAAGGAGGGAGGGGGAAAAGGGCAGAGGGGAGAACGATTGGCAGAAGGAGGGTGGGCATGGGGCGGATCTCACCTACTGTCCACATTGTGAGGGTGTACGACATGCTCCCCTGGGGGAGGGGCTCTTGTACAACTGGAACTTTACCCTGGAGGTGAGAACTATGTAATCTAAAACTTCGTACCTTTGTATTAATTTGAAATAAAAATTTTTTTTTAAAAGACACCATACACTATTAAGGAAAGCAGTAGGTAAATAACATCAGCAAAGCCCCTATGATACGTGCAGACATCATGCTAGGAGTTTATGCAGAGGGTGCCGAAAAGACATATGCACATTATGAGAAAGGAAAAAAGCTGTATAAAATCTGCAATTCTCAAGTCCCATTTAACTTCTGCAATTACAATAGGGGCTCAATGTGACTTGCATTCACCTTTTGTTATCAGCATATACTGAGTATGACAATTTTCATCCAGCTTTTTTCTTTCTTAAAATGTGTATACCTTTTTTTGGCACCTCTGGGTGTGGTGTGATTACAAGCTCACAACTCATATGATATCCTAATTTTACAGATGAGAACACTGAAGCTCAATCAGACTGTTTATAAATGCTGGGGTGATGTTTAAACACCAAGCAGAGCTATTGCCACAGCCTGAAGCTATGGACATCAGAGCCCATTACAACGAGAAGCCCAAGGGAGAGAGGAGGGGGCGGTTAGCAGCGTGCAGCCAAGAGGGCAGCTGTAAGGAAAAGGCCTTCCAACAAGAGCTGTGGCCTTCAGTAGAGGCATGCAGCCAACCACAGCAAACTGCCAAGGAGAGAACTGGAAGAATAACTATCTCGACTCCTTTTCCTGCCTGCACCTCCCATTGGCCGAATCCACCTGGAAGCTGAATAGCAAGGGAGCTCATCAGTGAAATCCGTGAGTCAGCCTCCCCAGTCCCGAAACAGGACAGCAAAGAGGAAAGAGTCAACCTAGAGATGCAAATGGAAGAGATAAGCAGAGCCGAGGCTTGAACGTAAATCTAGGTGTTCCACATTCTTTCTCACAGTTCTCTGAATTTATAAGATTGTGAGGTTTCTATAGGCAGAAAATATTTCTGCCGTACAGGGAACATTCAGTAAGTATTTACTGAACTAAATTGAAACTAGACAGAATCTAATTTCACGGCCCAAGCCAGCAGGACCTCTCCTTGGAAGCTTTATAAGCTGAGTTATATATCCTTGAGTTTTCCCTCATCTTTTTTTTTTTTTAAATCACTCTACCTTACACCAAGACAAACTTCTTCTGTAAAGGACCCAAGTGTAAATACCTTCAGCTTTGTGACCCACAGTCTCTGTCACTACACGGAGGGAGAACAGCCAGTGATGATGTATGCACAAATGGGCGTGGCTGTGTGCCAATAAAAACTTTATTCACGGGCCTTGAAATCTGCACTTCATATCATTTCCATGGGTCACAAAATATTATTCTTCTTTAGAATTTGTTTAACCATTTAAAACTGTAAAAAAAAAAAAAAAAAAAACCTTCTTAACTCATAAGTCATCCAGAAACAGGCAAGAGGCCGGATTTGGCCCATGGGCCATAATTTGCTGAACTCTCAGAGTCCCTCTGAAGGCTGAGGATATCCTCTTGGGGCACATCACCACACAAATCTGGCCCTTCCTGACTTTCTTCCCCATTGGACGACCTGTGTTCCACTTCCTTTGGGTCTTGCCAGGGGACCAACATCCATCTGCAGAACTAACGCAGGTAAGGGTTTACCTTGCAATTATGGGGTATTCCCAACTCAGTGAGAACCACTGTGGTAGCCGCATTTCTTGAGCTCTGAAAATGCACCAGTCACTGTAATGAGCACTTTACATGAATGATCTTACTTAAACCTCACAACTCAAATCAAATCCCAAGCAGAAAACAGCATAAATGATTGAAACAAACAAGGGAGGATGATGGGGATATTGGCAAGTTAGAAAATAACACTCTCTCTGAAAGGAACTTCAATGTCTAAAATCAAACAAGCCACTGAAGTGACTGTAGAGGAATATGATTCAAAGATTGACACAGGCTTACCGTGGCCACTCAACCATGAAATAAAGAAACGCCTGCCTAAGAGGGAGGGCATCCTTATTCCCCAGAGCAGATGAACATTCAACTGCCTTTAGTAAAGGGGAATAGCAGTGGGGTTCTAATGGCTTAAAAATCTCATTCTTATCCTTCCAACATTCCTAAAAAGTACTCACTCTAGAAAGACAGCATGATAGAGTGAGAGGAAAATAGATTCTGGTAATCTTACAATCCTAACTCTAGGATTTATCCACTAGGTGGGTAAATTAGCCTTTGGATGCCCATGGGTCTCGGTTTACTTATAACCTCTACCTTGCAAGATAATGATTGGAGATTAAATGAGTTTGTGTATGAAAATGTTAGCCAAATACCTACTTTGCAACACCCAAGGAAAGTTATGGTAGGTTCCCAGAATATGGGAGTAGGAACGATGTCTCTTGGTCTAAACCCAGGGATTACTGAGCCAAGCTTTCTCCTAGACAACAGCTCAGAGAAAAGATTCCAGACACTCTTCCCCAGACTAGACTTGTGAATCTTGTTGGGTCTAGACCTGCCAGATGTTCGTTCAAAGCTGATGGCAAAACTTCAGAGAGAGCTGATAGGATATATGAAAGTCACTTGCACTAACCCTTTTTGCAATTTATTCAGAATGTTTAAACTTTGAAAAGCCTTCACATCTTGGGTTTGCATCTCAGAAAGTGTGAAAAAGAAATCATTCTGAAGTTGACAAACCTCCTTCATCCATCCCAGGCTCACCCACCTAGAAATCAGAGACCTTTGGCTAGCAATCAATTGTCCACAGCTTGTCATGAGAAATCAGACTCCAAGAAACTGGTTTCCTCACTGTCCCTGCCAGTACCATTGGCCTGCACAACCCACACCCTGTCCCCATTTTCTTTTACCGCATAACAATCATTACAAACATCTCCCATATCTTCACCACCCCGTTTTAAGCTACTTAAGAAAGGGAGAACCATGGCTTTTCCTTCTTCTGTGACATCTTATGGCTTGATACAGAGGTAAAGGTACAAAAATTGAGGGCCTCAAATACCTGAGTAAAGTGTTCAAATATGATTCTAAAGAAGAGAGAAAAGCCAGTGATGGTTTTATTTTTTTTTTTATTTTTTTTTGCAAAGGATCAGAGGGCTGTAGCTCCCTCAGGCATGCAGCAACTCCAGTTTATTTCTTACTCACTTATATACCCTAACAATAAAGCATCCTGCATGTACACACATAATCACCTACACATTTATAATCTAACTTTAGATCAGCTGGTGTCAATTGGTCCAGATAAGCAGAGATGGTTTTAGAATAGAAGGTAACAGCATGGGATGCAGGGGGCGGGGGAGTGTCTCTGACAACACATACATAGAAAATAGGAAAGAGGGAAAATAAAGGAGGAAAGAAGGTAAAATCCAGAAAATTAAGAAGCATTGTAATTAATGAAGCCTGAGATTATAAGGGTCTAACCTACAATCATGGCAACAGACAGAAAGAAGAAAAGATGTTTTTGAAATACATTCTGAAGACAGTGAACGCCAGCATCTCTTAGGGTAGGAAACATGGCCAAGTCATCTTTGTGACTCCATATACCCAGAGCTGATATGCAAGCAGCCATCACCAGTACAGCTTTTTCAGCTGGTAAAACACTGAAACACTTCTATACTTGTGAGTATAGACACCACCCCTTTCCCACAACCACCAGTCACCGAGCACCATGCCTACCCTAGCACTCCACCCTCTTCCTGGAACATCCCCCCTATTTCCAATCCAGAAGCTAAAGAGTTCTTGCCTGGCACAGGAGAAGGCTTTAAGGACCTTGCTCCGATGCTTCAGCTGATATAACTTCTGGATTGGACAGTCCCATTGCCAAGTGTTACACCTGTTTAATATCCTGCTTAGCCCAGCTCCTGGTAGATAGTAAGTGGTGAGGGAGGGAAAGAGGAAGAAAAAAGGGGAGGGAAAGGGGGAAGGTGGAAAGGAGAAGGGAAGAAAGGAACAGATTTTAATGACTGGCTGGACCTGGGACCAAATGAGCACAGGTCCTATACAACTATAATCACACAAGCTTATGTAACTGTACGGTTATAGTTTTCTTTCCGATAAAGGGAAGCAGAAGGGCAAGTTAGTGTGGGATCAAGATGGATATGTTCTCTTAAAAACAAAACAAACTGCACTGGAGCAAAAGCTCAGCTGAGAGGCATAAAATTGGTTGAAAGCTGTTCAGTGCATCCCTTCCTCCCTATACTCAAAAACCTGCCCCTTGGATGGCTCAGGTCAGCAGAGAGCTCTGAATCTCATCCTTCAAAAAACTCCCATAGGCTCTTAGAGTCCAATGGTTATGCTACTCTTGAGAAGCTGGCTTGCTTTTATTGTATGGACAATGAACAGTGTAACTGATAAGGTTCCCTATATAGTTTTATAAAGCCAAATCTGTGGTTCTTCTGAAGCATGTGTGTTTCTGGGGACTCTACTTTATGGCTCCATTCTTGTATTTCTTATTTTTCCCAATGCATCTCTAATTTACGTTGTTTCCTGTGGTATCTCTCCGTCTACTCACATGACATGTAAGCTCACTTAAATCTTTCTTGAATGAAGAAGGGACTAAGTCAACCCATACTGAGTTTGAACTGAAGATGGGATAACCAGATGAAAATATCCAGTTGATATAAATGTCCAAAATCAGCTTTTCATTGGATTTCAGTAAGTGGGGAGCACTGTTAGAGTTGCCCACACATAGAAGACAAGACCTCATAGAGTTTGCTGTCTTTAGAGGCAATGAAAACAAGCATAACACAGAAGAGATGGTCTGGCCTCTCAGGAAGATTTGATTAAGCACAGGGTGACCATCACTCCTAAGTACTTGAAGGAAGAGGGATCCACATCAGCTGTTCCTAGTGTCTCACATGTTTGAAATGTCCCTTGTTGCTGCTGTGCAACAGACCAATGGCACTTCTGAGCCTTGGAATTACATTTTATTGAGCATTTTAGCACCTGTGTGGTTGCATTTTCTCCCATCCTGTAGATACACATCACCCTTGTTGTTCTGGGTGTTTTGTTCGGTTTTATACAGATATCACACAAATCAGGTTGCCTGGCTGCTCATTCAAAAGAACAGGCAACAAAATGGAAAAGGAAAGGAAATCCAAAGAGTGAGCCCAAAGAAAAGATAGGAATGGATTTATTACCAGGATACACCACTGCTCACATGTCACTAACAAACTAATTATCAACATGGTGACTAGAGATGTATGCCATATGGGTAATTACAAAAGTTTTGAGATTCACAAAAATCAAGAAACATAAAATCCACACAGATGGAAACAAATGAAGCCCTTCCAGCAACACCACTAAGCCAGCAGAAGGGACACTATCAACTGTTTCTTAGAAGTAAAATAATGGCATAACAAAGTTTGTCTCAAAACTTTCTTAGTGACCCACAAAAGACAAAACCTATGTTTACCTGTAAATAGCTGTTACCTCTCTCATCCTCATTGCCCTACCTTTAAAAACAGAAAGGCAAATCCTTGCCACATACTCATTAAAGTGAGCTGTATGAGCATCTCCCAGGAGCCAGCCTCACATTAGCATTTGGAAGGATAAGACACAGCCCCAGCCTCATGGGGTCATGTGGGTCCCATGAATGTTTTAAAAACTCTTGGACAATGTACCAAATGCTACATACTCATGGCCATGGATTTATTTTTAGGGCGGAAACAGATCTTTTAAGGTACCTTCAGCAAACTGAGGCAATTCCAGCTTAGGAAAGGAAGATAATCCTGAACCCACATGCCTTTTCTGCAGGTTCAGAGCTGAAAACCATTCCAGAAGCCTATGCAAAGGTCTAGTACCCCAAGAGTAGATGCAGAGATACCATCTGACTAGAAGACATGAAAGGCCATTTATGCAAGCCTTCCAGAACAAAAGTTGAAATTACAGGACTGACCCTCTCTAAGCAAAAATGTGCCAAGGTCTCCAGTCTTATTCTACACTTACATAGATGCCTATTTCCCATACATGGAGCCCCCCCCTTCCTCTTGTTCCTACCTCCTCTCCAAGCTCGAAAAGGATGCTAGGAGGTGGCCCAATCAAAAGCAGTCACAGAGAACCTACAAAGTACTAAAGCACTTTGGATACAGAGCTGACAAAGTCCTGCTTTTCCAGGACTGCAGATTCTAGTGAGGCTACAGGCCAGCCAGGCTCCAAACAGGAAGTGAGTGCTCTGAGACGGTGAGCACTGGTGAGGACAGGAGCCCTAAAAATCAGGAGCTGCTGACTTAAGAGCAAGGAAGCTCTAAAAATTTTCTATCAAATACACAAAAGATGGCAGCTCCAGCTGAGCAAATGCTCTAGAGAAGCCTCAACTGTATCATGAAATGCAATACTGTCCTCTGTGAGGCCCAAGGAGCCTCCCCTGTCTGCAGCCCCGTTTACGAGGGTTATTAGTCACCTACCCCAACGATGCACTGAATCAACACTGCCGTGAAGGGCCCCAGTCAGTGTTCCACTCCCTTTAGAGCTCAAAAAGGAAAAATAAAAACAAAGATGCAAAACAATTAACAGTTTTGAGATAAGAAACAAAAATCTGATTTTCTGAATCCTCTTGGTACCTCCCTCTGATTCACCATGAATAACCAACAACAGACAGATTCCAGCCAACTTTGAATTTAGCCATGACCAGAAAGGCCCCAGGGAGTGAAAGATAAGTGGGAGATTAAAGGAAAAGATGTAGAATTCTTAGGCTAAACTGAGAGTCTGAAATTCTTTAAAGAATAAGATATAAAAACTCATTGTATGCAAAAGCCACACGTGTAAATTCAGCAATTATTTGTGAAACAAGGCTACTTGTAAAGTTAATATTAATAGGTGCTGGGGGTAGAAAGATAAATCAGGTATGGTTCTTGCTTTCAGAGAGGTGAGATAATAAATAAACCATAACTCTGGAAAGTTAGTAATAACAATGGATGCACAAGGTATAATGAGAAGGAAGAGAAGGATTAAATGGGGCAAGGATAAAGGGAGAAAAAAGAGGAGGCCAGACCATGGCAGACTTCCCACAGTAGTTGACTTTTGAGATGATAAACTAATTAATGCTATTAATAAAATGCATATGACCTATATGCAAATATTTATAGCAGCATTATTCATAATAGCCAAAGATGGAAACCATCCAAATGTCCATCTGCTAATGAATGCATAAACAAAATGTGATTATATCCAAACAATGGAATATTATTCAGCCATTGGAAAGAACGGAGTCCTGAGACAGGCTGCACCATGAATGAAGCTTGGAAATGCTATGCTCAAAGAAGCCAGAAACATATACTACATGATACTGCACATATGCCACTTCTAGAATAGAATCGACAGAGACAGAAAGTAGATTAGTAGTTGCCAGGGCTGGGGTTTGGGGGAAAATGGGTACAGGTTTTTTGCTCTTTTGAGAGTAACGATTATGTTCTACAACTGTTTTTGTTATCAATGCACAATTCCATGAATAATCTAAAAAGCATTGAATTGTACACTTTCTTGTTGTTATTGGTTTTGAGACAGAGTCTCATTCTGTTGCCCTAGGTAGAGTGCTGTGGGGTTATCATTGCTCATAGCAACCTCAAACTCTCAGGCTTCAGTGATCCTCTTGCCTCACCCTCCCAGGTAACTGGGCTACAGGTGCCTGCCACAACACCCAAGTAGTTTTTCTAATTTTAGTAGAGACAGGGTCTTGTTCTTGCTCAGGCTTGTCTTGAACTCCTGAGCTCAAGCAATCCACCCACTTTGGCCTCCCAGCAGAGTGCTAGGATTATAGGTGGGAGCTACCATGCCCAGCCAAATTGTATGCTTTAAATGGGTAAATTCTTTGCGAATTACATCTCATCTTAAAACTACTTATTTAAAGTACAAATTGGTCCTTGTTTTATTAGTTCATAGCTGCCCTTCTCCTAGGACTTTCAAAAGTTTATTTCTTTTTTTTTTTTTTTTGAGACAGAGCCTCAAGCTATCCCCCTGGGTAGAGTGCCATGGCATCACAGCTCACAGCAACCTCCAACTCCTGGGCTCAAGCGAGTCTCCTGCCTCCTCCTCCCAAGTAGCTGGGACCACAGGCGCCCACCACAACGCCCGGCCATTCTTTGGTTGCAGCCATCATTGTTGTTTGGCGGCCCAGGCTGGGGATTCGAACCCGCCACCTTAGGTGTACATGGCTGGCGCCTTAGCCGATTGAACCACAGGTGCCGAGCCTCAAAGGTTTATTTCAATCGTCTGAAAAATGCAAGTATTTCTGACAGCACAAGGAATGAGGAAGACATTATACTTTGCCTTCTGAAATTCTTCATATACCTTCTGAAATTTGTCTTCTGTTCTGCCCATGCTAGAGCTCACCAACACATCCTAGGACCTCAGCAGGGTATATCTCTCCTCGCTATCGCCAGCCTGTTTCTGACAGTTTTTATTAGCACTATTTTGAGGCCCTCAGAGTCATCCTTTGTAAGAAGTACACCAGTCATGTGGAGCAGCAGGCTGGAAATATTAAAATCCTCATTACTGCATGGAAAAATGATCTCAGACTCATTCTTAAATGCATGTTTCATTCAATATGAGTCTGATATGATCTGTCCTCTTTCTGACAATGATCCCAGTATGCGACCATCTGCAGAATATCCTTCTCTCTGAAAACAAGTTCCTGCCTGGATAATATAGTCAGTGGAAATCCGAGAGGAGAGCCATATGTCGCAATAAATGCACATTGCATTCCGTGCTCTCTCTCACTATTATTTTTCATGCCAGTCACTAGTTATGAGTGTTTGCTGCTTTAAGTGATTTCCTTCCTAGATATGCTGGATTCAAATTCAATTAAAAAGGGAAAAGAAAAACACAGCAAGCAGCTTTCTCTTCATGTCCTGCTCAGCGGGAATTCAGATTCTGAATATGGCCCAGGAGATCCTTCTCCTCATTCACAGTTTCTCTTTCTTATAATTCAAAAGAACTGGGTTGGATTAGCAAAGCCTGAACAATTCTGTGGGCTAAACCAGGACCCCCAGGAGTAAGATCTTTAAGTCATATTCTCCAAGATCATACAACAGACATGCCAGTTAATTTTCTTATTTGACCCTGAGTCCTTCCCTGACTATCTTTCCTGCCGTCTTTTTTAAGTGGCCAGGGGCCCACCCTCTGACATACCAGATTGAAGTAGAGGCAACACCTGGGCCAATCAATGTCTCTCTCTTGAAAATGTGAAATTGGGACAAAAAGACTATATATAGTGAGTAGAATTCAGATATGGGAGCTTAAAGGTCATGTTTGGTGGAGGGCCGGGGCACGAGCTAGGTCAGACATTTCTTAACTTGTACAAGCAGCAACAAAGAAACCCATCCCCAGGGGCGAGAAGAACAAAGCCAAGAGAAGAAAGATGTGGAAGGGAACAGAGTGGTGATCTCTCTAACCCCAGGTTTCTCAGCCTCAGCACAGCTAACATTTGGGGCTGGGTAATTCTTTGTGATGGGCTGTTCTATGCCTTGCAGGTGCTTTAGCAGCATCCCTGGCCTCTGCCCATGAGAAATCTGTAGCACACATCCCTATCCCCGTATGACAAACAAAATTATCTTCAGGCATTGCCACATGTCCCCTGGGGGACAAAATTGCCCCAACTTAAGAACTACCACCCTAACAAGACATTATTTATTTATCCTTCAACAATCATTACTCAGGCAAAACCCAAGTCATCCTTAACTCCCTTCTTTCATATCCTGCATCCAATCTGTGATTAAAATCTGCCACCTCTGCCTTCAACATATACCCAGAATCTAACCATTTCTCATCACCTTCACTTTGACAGCTCTAGTCAAAGCCACCATCATCTCTCCATGAATTACTCCAAAAGCCTCCCAACTGACCACCCTCACTCTATGCCTGCTCCCTTCAGAACATTTTTCACACACAGCAGCCAAAGATAGCTTATAAAATGAAAGTATTCCCATGTCTACTTTCCTCATTCCAGCATCTTCAACTGCTGTAAGGACCAGTCAGGGTCTTTGTAATGACCTATAAGACCCTTTAAGCTTTTGGCCCCCTTCACCCACCCAATTCACCTCTTACTACTACGCCTCTTGCTCTTTCCTCTCCCATCCCTTTGACTGCCTGGCTGTTCCTCAAGTATACCAGGCACATTCCTGCCTCCAAGCCTTTCCAGACACTGTTCCCTCTGCCAGGAATGCCTTTCTCCCAGATATTTGCCTGGCTTGCTCCCTCATGTTATTTAAATCTCCACTCAAATGTCACCTCTTTAGAAGGGCTTTCTGTGATAGCCCTAAATAAAAAGCAATTTCCATCTCCTTCGTTTCCTATCATCCTTACCCTGCTTTACCCTGATTATTCATTGTGTGTTTTTTTTTCCGTCTCCCTTTCTATAATATAAGCTCATGTGAGTAACAATTTGTTTTGTTTACAGTTGTATCCACCAGCATGTAACCTGATCAGTGGTTGGCATCACTGAATAATGTGCAGATTCCTATAAGTGCAAAGATGATCACTCTAGCGATTTCATGTTTTTGGAGAACAAAACTAGAAATAATCTAATTACCTAATAATGAGACAATGGTTAAATAAATTGTGATATATATGTACAACCATTTAAAAACTTATGTGTTCCAGGCTTCCCAGACTAAACTGAAATCTTGCCAGTAACTCCAAACACAGTTTCTACTAACTCTCAACAAAATCCTTACAGAACCCAGACATTAATGAAAACTTAATGTAGCTCTGAAAACTAGGGTTATATGTCAACCTGATACCAGAATCTGGGAGGAAGTCCCACTAATAACAAAGGGAACAAAACCAGACTTTTTCATATCTTCCAGAAATATAGTGAGTCTGTACACGTGAAAGTAGGTAGATGTTCTTATCACCACTCCCTACTTAGTGCTCCCTGAATTGACCAAGTAGTTATTTACCGTGCAAATATCAAATATTGAAAACTTTCCAAAATGCCTTAAGGTTATAAAGATGTCTGAGACCTTATTAATGATCACCCAGCAGTAACTACGATGCCACCCTGCAGGTGAATGCTTCCTACTGCAGAAGCACTCCACCAGAGGATCTAGCTCGCATTATCATCACAGTGACACTAAGGCCAGCAAACAGGAACATTTGCTTCCCTGTTTAATAGCTTAAAAAAGGAAAACTTATCAGGCTGGGATAAAAACCGTTTCCTTCAAAGTGTTCAACTAAAAAACCTTTGTAAAAGAATTATTTACTGAGATATACACAAAGAAAAGGGAAACCCCATATGTGGATGACGCTTCCAGTGCCTACTAACAGGGGGCGCTGTTACAGCATTTAGGAGGAAAGTTGTGGAGAGAGGAAATGGAACGACAGAGCTCAGTGAGGGCCAGGCCTAAGGTACAGCTCCCAGCTGGTCATGGGGCCGCACCATTCCTAGGGCTGTGGCAAGGCACAAAACAGAGGAGACCCTAGCACCTCCTGCCAGGGACTACCTAATGTCAACATCCAGAACAAAACCAGCTGGCAAAGAGCCCCAGTGATGAGCCCCAGCCTCCCGGTGCACAGAGCAGGGTAGGAAATGGATCTGGAAGGGTAAAGGTAGAGTAAACTGGGAGATTTACCTAAGTAGGCCGTCAGCCTCAGCTCATTGTCAAGAAAATAACACTCTGGGAACCCAAATGCACCCCCCTAGCTGGGGAGAAGAACTTAAAGGCAAGGGAAAGAAATCTCTCCAGGGCACTGAAGGATTTACCACCATCAGAAGGTGAGGTTACAGTCTCTAGATTTAAAGATAAGAACAGTCAATGATCCCATTTGATTAGGTAACCACACCAACCAAGAGTTCTCATTTTACAATTGGAAAGATCTTCCCAAGAATGTCAGGCAAAAGAAAAAAATTGAAAACAGCTAGGCCAGCCAGGAAAAGTGTCTAGGAAAAGTGCTAATCCATATCTTTTCTCAGAACACCATTCCAAATCCAGAAAAACAATGACTCAGAAGAGATGATCTTCTATTTCCTAATTCTCATCCTTGATACCAAATAAAACCCTTCCTTTTGCAAGCTAGAGATCTGCAGCTAATCTGGCTGTGTTGTGTTATGATTAACCTTTGAGACAGACATTTCCCTTTTTTTTTTTTTTGTAGTTGTTTGAGGCCAAGCTCTCCTTAAAGGTCAGTGAGCATCACACCTCATCTGACTTCTAATTACTTTTATAAACATTTCAGAATGAATAAATGCCAACATAATTAACCATCTAGCATATTATCTGCTCGTTCCCTTCATCAATAGGGCAGATACCCAGCAAAACAGCGCTCCAGGCTCCTATGACGCTCATATTTGTGATGTGGGGTTTATTTGAGTGGAATCTCTTTAAATCAGAGTTTCCCAAGCTTGATTGTCAGGCCTCCACCAAGCCTAAGAATTACCTGAGGATCACAGTTAAAATACAGATCCCCACATCCTAGACCTAGAGATGCTAATTTCTTTGGGCTGGACAGGAGCCTAGGAATCTGAATTTTTTTTCTTTTTAGTACTTTTCCAAGTAATTCTGATGTAAAATTGGGAAACCACTAATTTAGATCATTTTCCCCTTGCTGTGGAGTTCATTATAGTCAGCCATCACTACTATTCTCAAGTACCTAACATCCCTTACCTCCAGGCTCTTTTATGACATTTTTCCTTAAACCAGACATTGATATATAGTGGGTCCTCAAACTTTTTAAACAGGGGGCCAGTTCACTGTCCCTCAGACCATTGGCGGGCCAGACTGCAGGCCCTTGGATGAGTCAGCTGCTAAGCAGGACAGACAGCTACAGCAAAAACACCCAGCGGGCCAGATAAATGTCCTAGGAGGGCAGCATGTGGCCCACGGGCCATAGTTTGAGGACACCTGATATATACATTAATCTAACCTCCTCTCTAATCAAGAGGGGCTAAATGATATAAACATTTCCTTCCAACTTTACTTTTCTAGGGCTTTATGATTCACCAGCATGGAAATGGTAGAATGAAAATTCAGGCATTGCATGATTTGTCCCAAACCCAGGCACTGGCCATGTTGATGGCCCTCCCCCTTCTTTGGGGGAACATAGTCACCCCTCCACACCTGCGACCAAGTACCATGCAGATGCAGGGCCAACACAGCAGCCTAAGTGAATAACTAAAGCAAAGACCTGGGAATGGTTTCAGGACCCACATTAAAGCCTTGGGAACACTTTCCAACACTGCCTCATCTGTCTGGAAGTAAGTGAAAAAATATAAAGAGAAGAGAATTCCCCTAATAAGGTGTCCATCTCTGGTCATTTCTCAGGTTGTGTCCCAAAGCCCATGTAAATCCTCAAAGTCCTGCTTTGTCTTAGTCCTTTTGCACTGCTGTAACAAAATACCACAGGTTGCATAATTAATAAGCAACAGAATACAGTTCTGGAGGCTAGGGAATCCAAGATCAAGTCACTGGTGGGTTCAGGGTCTGGTGAGGGTTGCTCTTTACTTTCAAGATGGCACCTTGTTGCTGTGTCTGCATATGGTACAAGGGGCAGGACAAAAAGAGGTCAAATTCACTCCCCCAAATTTCTTACATAAGGGTACTAATCCCATCCATGGGAGTGGAGTCCTCACTATCTTATCACATCCTAAAGGCTGCACCTCTTAATATTGTTGCACTAGGAATTCAGTTTCAACACGAATCTGGGAGCAGACACAAGCTTTCAAACCATAAAGTGCTCAGACTCTCCTTTTCCCTAGAAGGTTTCCAACTGTAATGCCCTACACTTACAAGGGTTCCCAGCTTGAGCAATATCATCCCCCTAGGGGATATTTGGAAATAGGGTAGGAGGGGAAACAGCTTTTTTGTTTGTCACAATGGAAGCATACTGGAACTGGGGGAAGAGGGGAGGAGTGGCCTAAAAATCATGCCATGGGCAAAACAGTTCTGTACAACAAAGTATTGTCCCACCAGAAATGTCATTAGCACCCACACCAGAAAATGAGAATCACTTACAGTCTGAGCCACACGATTTAGCCCTTAATTATAGCTCTTTGTCAGGAGAATTTATTGCAGTATTGTTCAGGTAACAAAAGGCTGGAAACAACCTTAAAGACCATTGATAAGGGTCTATTAAATAAAGTGTGGCATATTCATACAAAAGAACTCCATTAGAGAGAATGAGGAAGATCAATATGTACTGATACAGTGCAATATCTGAGATACCTTATGAATTTTAAAAAGCAAAGCACAGAAGAGTATCATAGCATGTCTCATTTGGCATTCTGATGAAAGGTGAGGTGCTATGTGTACCTATATGTTTGTATACAAAAAGAAACTCAGAAAGTGCTGAGAAACTGGTGAGGGGGAAAGAGAACTAGGGCAAAAAGGGTGAGGTGGGAGGGCAACTTAATTTCTACCTTTATTACTTTTGAATTTTTACTATGCAAATATGGTATCTTTAAAAGTATGAATAGCATCTCATTTTGGTATTGCTGTTGTTTTGTATGTTTTCTTTGCCCCCTGTGACTACCTATTAAATTCCTAGAAGGCAGAGATAATCCCCAGGGAACCTAGCACAAAGCAGCTGTTGAATATATTCCTATTGGTTTATAAATTAATGTGTTTCTGAAAGAATTCAAGCCAGGAACATAATTCTTTTGAAAACCAAAATACTTACCCAGACAGACAGAACCCACCAGGAGCCTTTTTCATCCTGGGCTTTCATGCCTGTCCCTCATTCAGATGGTCTTCAAAGACAATAATTAGAGCAAAGCTGAGGATTTTGCCAAAATGAGCCACATCTTAGAAACCTAAAGTTGAAGTTACTAGACTGACAGTTGTAATGTCCCACCTATGATGTGCCAAGCAAAATGCTGAGCACTTTCACCTATGTTATTAATTCATTTGCCACCTAACAATCCCTTGAGACAAATATTTTTGCTCTCATGTCTTAGAAAAATGGATTGCAGAAGTTGTGACTTCCCCAAGGTCACAAAGAATGTGAAATTGGGGTCTTCTAATGTCTAGTCTTTTTTCCTATAAAAATCTATAAAATACAAGCAATCTGTCCTTTTTTCAGAATGACAGGACAGCAGACTTCTATCTGCTAGGCCACATTTCAGAATTAGAACTTCCACTTGCAAGCTTGTGACCTAAGGCAAATTAAGTGGCCTCCTTGACCTCATTTCTTCATCTAAAAAATTTTTAATTTAAAATACAATGCTTACCTACAAAGATGATTTGGGCTCTATTAAAATTATATATTGTATATAAAGCATTAAGTATTGAATCTGACTCACAGCAAAAGCTCAATAAATGTGCATGTATTTCTTCTTCCTCCTTTCAAGCTACCAGAGTTGTTCTGCAAAATTCTAATTTAATAGAATAATAGCATTCTCTATTCTAATATGTTTATTTTGAAGTTTCCAAGATTATTTCTTGCACTCCAAAATTCACGATATCAGTGACCCTCTCTACTCTGTAAAAGGTGATTGAGATTCAAACAAGTTCTGGTCAGCTTTCACGAGGACTTTGACAAGAATATTTTTTATTGCCATCCTTTAGAAAACACAGTGGTTGTCCTAAAAAGACAGGTCTGACTTTCTCCAGCCAGTGTAGAAAATAAATTAACAATTAATTGCTTTTGATCATTATATTGATAGTAATGTCAACAATAATGAAACAAGAGTTTCTTCTTAAATATTAATCAACTTAATTTTTCTTATTAGGAAATAAGATTTCACAAGAAATTTTTCATGTTATTATCCATGTTATCACTTCTGTTAACTAAATTTAAATGAACAGTGACTAATGTCAGCAAGATAGTAGAATAGGAGGTCCCCTGCTTGTATCTCCCCATGACAACATTAATTTGCAGCTATCCACAGACAAAAGTGCCTTTATGGGAGTGTTAGTACCCAGGTAGGAGGCTGCAAGCCTGAGGGGGTCATTTGGAAAAGGCCAGTCTGTAGCTAGGTGGTATGGTCATTTGGAAAAGGCCAGTCTGTGGCTTACTGACCATAGTTCCCAGAAACAGCCCAATTACCCTGTGGATTTGGCTATAGCCCATTGGCCCTGCTACCAGCACCATCCACCAAGGGACCCAGAATGAACCAGAAAGAGGTAAGATGATATATTCAAAGCATTGAAAGAAAAAAAACTGTCAACCAAAAATATTATACCCAGAAAAGCTATCCTTAAGAAATGAAGGTGAAAAAAGGCTTTCACAGATAGACAAAAGCTGAAGGAATTAGTCCCTCACTACCAGACCTGTCTTAAAAGAAATACTAATTGGAGTTCTTCAAGTTGAAACAAAAGGATGCTAACTAACAATATAACAGCATATGAATATATAAAACTTACTGGTGAAGGTAAATTTAGAAAAATACAGTAATGGTGGCACATAAATCACTTTCAAGTCTAATATAAAGGTTAAAAGACAAAAGCATTTAAAGTAACTGTAGCTACAATAATTTATGGTTGCACTATATAAAAAATGTAAAATTTAATATCAATAGCCTTAAAGGAGGGAGGGGGGGAAAAAGTATAATTTTTGTAAGCAGTTGAAGGTAGTTGTTGTCAGTTTAAAATAGACTGTTATAAATATAAGATGTTTTATGGAAACATCTATGGGGTTTCATTGAAACCCCAAAGAAAAAATTATAGTAGATACACAAAAGGTGAAAAGAAAGTAATCAAAGCATACTACTAATAAATCAAATTACAAAAGGAGATAGATGGCAACACCTGTGGTTCAGTGAGTAGGGTGCCTGTCCCATATACTGAGGGTGGTGGGTTCAAACCCAGCCCTGGCCAAACTGCAACAACAAAAAAATTAGCCAGCCTTTGGGGTAGACGCCTGTAGTCCCAGCTACTCGGGAGGCTTAGGCAAGAGAATCGCCTAAGCCCAAGAGCTGGAGGTTGCTGTGAGCTGTGAAGCCACAGCACTGTACTGAGGGAGACAAAGTAAGACTGTCTCTAACACACACACACACACACATATAGAAAAAGAGAACAGGACTCATTGTCCATAGCACAGAGGTTATGGCACCAGCCACATGCACCAAGAGTAGCAGGTTCAAACCTGGTCCAGGCCAGCTAAACAGCAATGACAACTGCAAG